>JAYJMH010022704.1:0-19102 GCA_036873815.1 Phacellophora camtschatica
CTGAACTGAACTGAACTGAACTGAACTGAACTGAACTGAACTGAACTGAACTGAACTGAACTGAACTGAACTGAACTAGAGCATAAAGCAAATAGATAGAGCACAAAGCAAAGTTTTGGTAGATCACTGGAAGGTTATCTCTAAACATAGAAATATAATTACGGGGTGCACCAATAAAGGGTGCAAAATTATCGTAGGGGAGCTTCACTTTTAAGATTTCTGTTTCTGACTGGATATAAAGTTTGATATCACGGTTAGCAAAATCAACTGAATAACCGCTGAGTTATTAATAACCAACATTTTTGATTTCCCCAAAACCAAAGGGTGCACTGAATATAACTGTATGGCATCATACAACAATATATTAAAATTTAATTGCCGCTGGAAGACAATGACATTTAGAGAACATTGATATTCATTTGGTGGAACTCGGCGATTATTAAGTCGATTTTTCCAAGCAAGGTATAAAACTTTTAATTTGAAGCTAATATCCTCCATAGCGGCAATGTAAACGTGAGGCATCTTTTTAAACAATTAATGTTTCTCTTTCAGCCTCATCACCTATCGAAGAAAAACTACGAGCGAAAAATACACAATAACCATCTGCGAGCATGAAGAATCATCTCGAAAATCTTACACAAGATAATTTTAACAATGCATCTATATTAGCATTGCTCAACGGAACAATGGACAATGTAACATTGTTTAACGAAACAAAAGTACCATTAACTGGAATTACGGGTTTGAACATAGTTCTCGTCACATTGTATTTCCCGTGCTTAATAGCGGCAGGTTGTGGAAACATACTTGTCATATTTGTCCGGTTGAAGAAATTCAACAACTCTGGCCTTTCTGCATATAAACAATTTATATGTCATCTATCATTGGCAGATTTGATCTACGCGACCTCGATCCCAATAGATATTTACGACAAGCTTAACAATGGAAAAGATTGGATACGGACCACTGCTATGTGTAAATTTATACGCACAACACAATCTGCCTCGCTGACAGCCTCAATTTGCATCCTTCTGGCCATGGCATTTGAACGTTATCAAGGAATATCCAATCCTTTGGCACATCACTGGTCCACCAAAAAGGTAAAAAATAAATATCGAAACAACGTTCGACTGTAATTCTGTCTGTGATCTATAAAATATGATTCTGTTTTGTTCTTTTTTCGCAAGATATTGATTATTTTTTATTTTACTCCAAAAGCATGGGAAAACATTTTATGAAATTGAAAACTCATCTGCTAAACTGAGAAGAATATGTTTTGTCCTTGCCCTTATAAAAATGTTTCTCAAAAGTTCCCCAGATGTATGACAAATAGCATTTGTGCAGTTCGTTCTAAAATGATTTTTTAAATATGCATTTTCAGAACGAATAATATTTGTCATACATCTGGGGATAAATACGTTGTATATATAATATGTCATACGTTAAATCTGTGATCCAGTGCTCACAAAATTTCGTTGATAAACGTGTGTGAAATTAATGTCTGGTTTATGCTTATACGTAGACTTGCCCCAAGTCTATTTCGTGCCAAATCACAAATTGTTATTTTGTAACCGCCGAGTTCCACCGAGTGAATATTAATGTTCTCTAAATGTCATCGTCTTCCAGCAGCAATTCAATTTTAGTATATTGTTGTATGATGCCATACAGTTATATTCAGTGCACCCTTTGGTTTTGGGGAAATCCAAAATGTTGGTTGTCAATAACTCAGCGGTTATTCAGTTGATTTTGCTAACCAAGATATCAAACTTTATATACATCGAGGGAATACCATATCGAGGGAATGCTGTGTAAGTATTTCGCTGAGTATTTTCCGTATAGGCAAGTCTAGCCTATACATCGTGCCAGAGCTGCTTTGCGCCAACGAAAGTCGCCCTGGCATGGCAGCAGCACGGCTTTGGTACGACTTCCAGAACGCCAGAATTTGTGCCACTGCCGGCCGTGCCGAACCCGCTGAACCAAAGACGTTTTGGTACGAATCCGGCCACAGAAACGCCACTTATATCGATAGTAATTGTATCACAAAATGCGCGCTACTCCGCAGAATTATATTTATTTGTTCTTGTTTATTTTCTAACATTGCTATCCAATAAATAATATTCCTGTGCTCTGGCCTGGCAAAATAGGCCTTTGAACTACATATGCCACGCTACTACTGTGCATATTGACTCTGAGAAGGAGATTTGGCTTACTTCCGCACGGCAGACGGTGGAGCGTATAAATAAAATGCCCCAGGGTATAGTGCACGACAACTTTTGTCGAACGTGGCAGTGACTTGGAGGTCGAACTGACACCAAGATATCGTGGAACAAAATTCAACTAAGCACTAGTATTTCCTTGTTCGTTAAAAATGAATCTAGATGTGAACGGGTTATTCTATTCTGAAAAAGGCCCAAGGGGGCACATGTCCCACGGTTGGACGGGAGTGTGCCGCTGAGATTTTATAAACCCATCCATCTTTAATGTTAAAATTTTTGCGTATACCTAAAATTAATGTGGATGACGTCACTCCAAACCATCCAACATCAAGGAAAATTAAAGCATTTTTGTTTAAACTTGTACCCATGTTAAGAGAATTTACTGCCTTCAAACCCACTCTTTGACGGAACATACCCATACCCATATATTGCTGGTGTGTAACTATAATTTCTTTGTTGAAGTAATAAAACAAGGATTTCTTTGTTAAAGTGACAAAAAAAGATTTCTTTATTAAAGTAACAAAAAAGAATTTCTTTGATAAAGAAAGGATTTATTTCTTAAAGTAATAAAAATGATTTTAAATCCTTATTTGTAGGTTACAATCATGATAATTTTGATTTGGATCTACGGTTACGCGAATTTTATTCCCTATGGAATGGCTTTAGAAGTTGGTGAAGATCGAGAGTGTTCCGAAGGTACTTACCCACATACGCATTTCTCGAAATTTTACACGATATATCAGTTTGTAACAGCGTGGCTTTTGCCGTTGTTTCTCATAATTTTCTTTCATTTTGGAATGATCGCCAAAGTGATCAGTCACCGGAGGACAATCAAACGCAGCACATATCACAAGACTCCAGAAAAAATGAAGAACGGAAGAGGAAGAACAAAAAGCAGCCAACAAAAGCGAAAGATGGTGAAAATCCTTGTCGTGATCGTTACGTTATTTGCCGTACTTACGCTGCCAGTACATATTTGGTATCTGTGGTACGAATACGCAGATAAACCTGATGATTTGAGTGACGGTTTAAATGTTCTTGAAATTTTCGCCGCTTTCGTCTACTTGCACTGTGCGGTTAACCCCATCATTTACAGTATCATGGATAAGAATTTTAGAGAAGACGTCAAACTCTCTTGTAAACGTGCCCTCGGTGGCCGCGAAGAGCTTCGCATGCAGGAGTTAAATAAAGTAACACAACAAAGCTCTCTGATCTGAAATGAAAAACGATATTGCTGGAGATCAGTATGAAGAAAAAACTGACTTTAGAAAAGAGCTGCGCCATCCAACTTACAATATAGTGCCTCAAATATATATGTAAATATGAGGTATATATTTATGGCAAGGTTCTGAATTTAAGTAACCACTTATAGTTATAGGAAACTTCTAGCCTCAATTTCTCAGAAGAACAATAGCAAAACAATGGAAAAAATTAGTAAACAACTCAACCTGAAAAACTTGTTTCTTAAAAGCGGGGTCTTACTAAGACTGAGATCAGGCTCTCCGTCCGAAAAAAATCAAAAAATCAAAAATAAATAATCGAAACTGCGGAGGAGAGAAATCACTTCTTCCCTTCTCATTAATTTTTTCCTTCCCTTCTCATTTATTTTTGATTTTTTTTCCGGACGGAGATCCTGATCTCAGGCCAGGCATTATTACAGACTAAAAATAATCTTACTACATACTTACTGCATACTATATACTAAAAGTACTAAAAATAAACTTAAAATACACTAAATTAGTATTACAAATGAACAACACTAAAAATAAAATATACACTGAATGAAATGCGTTACAAATGAACAGCATATCTACTGTATACCACCAAATAAGAAATGCTATTTCAGACTTTTAAGTGAATTCGAATTAGAATTAGTTCTTGGTCAACGAAAATTAAGAAAGGTGAAATTATTAAAAAATGTGGTTCCCAGGGAGAGAGTACCGTCTAAAAAATGTTCACACCCAAAAATATGATCTCGAATCAAAATCCCAGACCCAAAAATGTAGGGCACGCCTCCCTTCCCAAGTTAGGTGGCCCCCCTCTGGGATATGGTTTATCGATAAGCTCAAATAAAACTTTCTTAAATTCCTATTGCTTAAATCGTGGTTGGGATTAATTGTCAGGGGGAGCATGCCCCGGACCCCCCAACAGGGTGCGCCATCCGTGCACGCAAACTAGTCGTTACCCTCAAATAGAATAGAATGAAATAAAAATATTTCACACGGAGATAGAATGACATATTTTTGAATGAAATTCAGCGCTTGCTCAGAGGTAGTCAATAATATTAGGTTCCTAACTTGTTCTGTTGATTCAAGATTTAGCATTTATTTCTGTGAATATAAACTGGTGCGTGTCTTTTATTTCTTGCACCATTGTTTATTGGGCCTCACCACATTGTCAAACACACAAATAACAAACCCTGGCTACCTGTGGCTCGGTGAGGCTGTTTGGTTTGCTGCAAATAAGCTGTGGTTGGAAAATCCAGTGTTGGAAAATAAAAAAGCTGAACTGTGCGATGACGTCATAGAAAAATTTCGTCGCAAGTATCTTGTAAGTAAGTAAATTAATCGAATGAGCACCCTGCCTGCAAAAGTGGCCTTTTCTTAAAAGGAAAATTGATCTTCAAAACCTGAAAATTTTTCGGTAAAAACACTGAACGATCCACAATTTTATTCAAAAATGAAGCAAAAAATCGAACATCTAATATACAAATAAAAAGACTTTTTCCAAGCAGAGAATTTGAATTTTTTATTTATCTTTATAAGGAATAAGACTGAGAAGCATATTGATATCTCCTATCAACATCTCCAGATAATGCTCGGTTTGTAAACGCTCGGTTTAAAACGGTTGTAACTAGTTCTCAGTTAATTTTTAAGGTGGCTTGGCTTTGATTTTAGTTAGTTATCAAGGTGGCTGTATCTCCACCATACGCCGAGAATAGTTTTCTATTGGTTGTTAATATTAACCAATGGGAATTCAGACGCCAAAATAGTAGCTGCAACTTGCGATGCTGCGAGCTGCACGAACCCTTGGGGCAATAAAAATTTTGAGTTTTCGAGACAACCGAAGCTAAATCAGGACTGAAATCTGTCAAATATTGAAGGAATTTTCTCGATATGTGTTCTAAATTTTTAACAATTTGAGCCTCGATGTTCTTATGAAATTCTCATAACGAAAACAGTTATGAGATATAAAATATGATATTATATTGCGTAAATAACTTATGTAAAAAACCGACATACTGATTAATTATTATGAGTATTCATTTTTGAAAAAATGAAATTTGGAAGAAATCATGAAGCTTTCAGTATCGTGTACATTAGTTACTTATGGTGAAACAATGGACTTAGCTGATTTATACAGAACATATAGCTGATTTATTTATTGCTGTTGTTTAAAATATAAATATAATGATTTGATTATATCTGCATGTCGTCATTCTATACTTTTTCGTACTGCCTGTTTACACTTTTGTACTGCCTGTTTTGCGCTGCCACTTACACGAAATTCCTCTTTTCCCTGTGTTCCTTATTTGTGATGTCACTTCCATAAATGGGATGGGATATCATTTCCCATTTTGCTTCTTTGCTACAATCATCAACTCAGGCGCGCAGCTAGGGGGTCGAGTGGGTCTGGACCCCTGCCTTTCCCCAAAAATCAAGGCTTTTGTTATGATTTTTGAGATTATGCAGCTATTAAAGGATATGCTAGGCATCTTAGCCAACTACGGAGGAGACAGTGTCTCTCAAAATCCTAGTTGCGCGTTGCGTTTTTCGATGAATGAAGTTAAATTGTAAGATAAGAGTGGGAATTAACGGAGCTCCTGTAAAAATTCTGTACAAACTCATGTAAAAACAATTTAGGCCATCACAATCGGTTTTTGGTTGCTCCAATCAAAGCACAAAAATTGGCCTTCAAACGATGGCTATTATTTATCTATCACATTAAATAAGAGATATGGTACTCAGTTTGAATAAGCTAACAGAATTTCTTGATGAACTTTTGAGTAGTGGAGATTCAACTGAAAATGAGAAATCCTCACACTCAGACCCAACACGAGGACGGGTTAAGGTAAAATGCCCTGGGACACAGAGCGAAATATAGTCACTTACTGAATCCCAATGGAGTAAAATTGCTCCAAAATGCTTTAGATTTAGGCAATTCCACCCAAAAAAGAACCCACGAGCCTTACCAGGGTCCGTAATTTCCAGGGTCTAGGGTCCGTCATTTCCAGGGTCTAGGGTCCGTCTCTCGATGACCCTGACTGGACTCCGCCCCGAACTGGAAAATTGTTTGCTATTTTTACAACAGTAGAACGATATTTTTGGAAATATTAATGGAAATATACAAACAAAAACAAAACCAGACTACTATAATCTTTATCTACTGACAAATATCCAGAACAAAATCCATGTCAATAAAACTCAAAACTCAAAACTTAAAATGCCAGAGCTCAAGAATTAATTGGAATGATGTTGCCAAGACGCGGTTTAGACGGTCTGGGAATGTAAAAAAATATGGTTGTATTGTATGCATCTATAAAATAAATAAACCAATTTTCATGGTAAGAATACAACAACCGATTAGTCAATATATCTTTGAGCATCGAGAAACAGCATTAACCTTTAAATAAACAATTAGGTAATAACTACTTAAAGAGTCGCTTGAAAAAGATCGACGCACGCAGAAACTCATCTCAACATTTGATTTATTCCTTGTTTCGTACACGTGACAATTATAGGTTAGATATAGGAGCTTATAGGAGGCCTAAGCAAGTGCTGGGCCACAGTTAGTTTGTTTTAAATCTGATGCAGAACTGACTCTAAACGGAGCGAGAATTTGTGACGGATGGAGCAGTTTTTGTGTAAACGATGGGCCTATCTGCATAAAAATTACCCTGAATCGGATCATATCTGATTCTCTATGACCTGGGTTAAATTAGGGCCAGAGAAATAAGGCCAATAAGGTGCACCTAGCCTGAATACATAAGGCACTTACAGTCTCGTTCGAAGACCACTTATCAAATGTCGCTGCGTAGGAAAACTGCGCATGTCTCTGCGTAGGAAAACGTGTTTATACTGCGGAGGAACAAGATGCATTTAATAAGGGCGATAGATAGACTTGTTGTTCGAGTCTCCTGGCGTGCGATAAAGGTAGCTTCTTAATTTCGATAGCTTCCATGGAGCCCAGTCCCCCGTTCGAAATTAGGTCAGGGTATTACCAGACTGAGGCCCTTAGTTTCGCTACTGCGGGGGAGATTCAGATAAAAAGGCCCCCACGCTCAACCAAATATCTTTAACCAAATTACGACTTGTGTAGTAAGTTCAAGGTATACCCTGAATCCGATTATCTTTCATTTTGTTTGTTTCAATAAATTGATTAAGCATCACGTTAAAGAATTCGAAAATCGAAAATAGAGTGCGAAAAACGAATGGTAACGAACCGAAAACACCGCATTTCACCAACATTAAAAACTGCAAATCCTACAAATTCATAACTACAACATCACCAAATCTATTTAATAACGGCAATATTTGTATCATGAATTCAAGCAAAATTCAAGACTACGTACCGTTACCGAAAGTTAAAAGAACTGAAGAAATAAAAGGTAGGTAACATCCACATCCTAACTAGGCCTAAGCCTAGGCTATTACTCGTCAGAAAATTACTAATTTCTGCCAGGCGGAAAGATTCTTTTCTCAGCAAAAAAGAAGAATTTGCAAATTCAGAAGTCATGTGATAGATACTGGAATTATATTATTTGAATGAACTCATAGTTTGCAGTGATTCACAAAATATAAAATAAAAAATAATTAAAATTAAAATATTAAATAAAAATAAAATAAAATTCAATATAATTAGAAAAGCAAACCCAATCTTAACTTCTGTCTTTGCTATAGATAACCCCTAGATAACGCTCTACACAAGTAAAATTATCAATTTTTCTTTTTCCTGCCACATTTACATGCTTCGCTATTTTCACAGGGCCTACCACAGAAGAATTTAATTCAAAACCAAACATTACTGAAGAAAAAATGAAAGAGCTTCTTCGCATAAATAAAGAACTAAAGAAAAAATACCCAAGTGAGTACAAATCTTTTAGAGACAAACTTCTAAAAGAAATAGAGCCAGAATTTGAAGAGCAGTATGAGGAAATGAAGAACGAATACAACAGGAAAATGAAGGAGCTTTTGGAAAATAAATTGGAGAAAGAGAAGAAAAGAATTCGCAGAGTTTGTGAACAAGAAACGAACGACGAGGTAAAAAAAGCTGTGACGAAAGAAATGAAGTTTGCTGAAAGGAGAAAAGATTTTGAGTGCAAAAAAGCTTATGCTAAAATTAAGAATGGCACCATAATAGCTAAAACAGAAGGCAAAAAGGTAAATTTATCGATTTCCTTGAGTAGGGAAAAATTCAAAGGACTTTTTACTGGTATATGCAATATAAATGTTTTATATTTGTTGTTTTTCCAAAAAAAGGGTACAGTGCCTAGTGGGGAATTTCCCCAATTGTTTGAATGTTAAAAGATCCTAATGCCTTGAATCCGTATAACGTAAAAATTGATAAGAAATGAGTGATAAATTTAAGCATAAAACGGATTACATAACAGGAAAAAATACAAATCAAAAACAAGTATTTCATATTCAGTGATACTTTACATATAAAATGCAAGCTGTGACAGTATTTTAATCTCGGTTGGGGAAGTATCCTGTGGGGTTAAGTAATGGGGGATGTGCCATTTTGAAAAAAAATTAGGAACACAATTCCGCATATATATATTCATTGAAAAACATAGATTTAGCAAAAGCTGAACCCTTATTGCATCTAAACCATCATGTTAAACACACCTTAATTGTTAATCGTGGGTTATTGTTTTTACATAATAATTCTGGTCTGTGTTCACATTTTCTCTACACTTGCTCCAAGTCTATTTCGCTTATAAATCAATAAAAAAAATTAAAGTAAAATAAAAAATATGTCTCTGCGGAGGAAAGATCTTCTCCTCGTTTCCTCCTCCGCAAAAGACTTTTCCTCCGATTTTTAATTTTTTACTGATTTGACGAAAAAGACTTAAAGCAAGTCTAAATGTTCTCAAATGTATGCCTTTAATTCCGGGTACCCGTCCACTTTGGCGATTTTTTGCCAACAAAAAAGTACACCTAAAAAAGTACACCTAAACAAAAAAGTACACCTGCTCTGCCACTGCAAACGTAGGCTCGTTTCCTGTAATTCTCATATAACAAAAAATGTCTTCCTGAAACAAGTATTCATTTGTTATTTTCTGCTCGGCACTAGAAAATATTTTTTTAAACTTATCAACAAACAAAAACTTATCAAACAAACCCTGAAAGCAGCTAAACTTTCTTGTTGGAATTTTATCATACGTTTTTATATTTTGCAGATTTGCCTCGAGTGTGGTACAAATGATGTAGAATTCAGCTGCGATTGCAAGCAAGCATTCTATTGCAACAAAGAATGCTTAAAGAAACACATTTGGATTCATAAACCATATTGTCAGAGAAATTAAAACTGATAACATTCAAAAAACAGTTAAATTTTATCTATTTAAGTTATGAAGAAAACATTTATTTGCACACTTCTGCTTCGTTTGGGTCCATGTGTCTTTTAACAGATAGTTTTCATCGAACTTTTCTACACTTTCACGAAAAAATATTGAGAATATCCAAATAACTCTACTCACGGGTATTGCGGACACGATTTGTGTGGGCCTAAATTAATGAATATCTTAGAAATATCTTTAGCTGACCTTTTTCGTCTTCATTTCATTAGTATCTTTCTTTCCTACTCCTGGTTCGCTGTGAATACAAACAATAATTATTCATTCAGGTCCACACAAATAATTTCCACGATACCCATGCTCAAATTTGAGTGATGCGACTGCGACAAAAAGATTTTACTGCTTGAAAATCCTAATGCTTACAAGTCTACTACATTGGCTTGACATTTCGGTAGCATATTTTTCCATGCAAGAAGACAATTTTGAAAAATTTTAAACGCCATCAAAATTCATTGGCAAATACAAAATTAATATAATTCTTTGAATTACTAGCACTATTCTTTACAATATAGTACGTGTTCGTCTATGTTCAAAACTTGGCATCGTTTACTGCAGTAATAGGTATTCTTGCATGCACTGCATAACGACAGATGACCAACTTTTCCACAGAAGCATTTCTGTAAAGAAGAAGCAAACAACATTAAACAAATTCGCTGCTATTTCATCAAAAGGGGAGGGGGCAGTACAAAATTATAGTAGGTAAAATGATATTTTTTTATTAAATCCCAGACTCAAAGATATAGGACACGCCCTCTACCCAAGTCAGGTGGCACTGTCCCCCTTGGCTATTTCACAAGATGAGAAAAAAATATCGAGAAAAAATATGATCTTTAGACAATAAGAACTATCTGTATGCGAAAAATGGAGTTGTTCTGTCAAAATTATATGTTCTTGATAATACAGAAATTTTAGAAATAAGAAACTTAGAAAGCGCTTCAGTACTGAAAGTTGATAAAGTTTCTTGATATTCTGGCCGAGTACCGAAAGTTTCTTAATTTTTCACAAATTTAGTATTAAAAGTTTCTTGAGCGTTTCTTGATCAGTAAAAAGTAAACATGATAGCGTAAATACACTTTCATGTTAAACTCTGATAAACGTCCTGCGTCTTTTAGCACTTCAGGTCAAAATTAATTCAGTTTCCCTTCACTTCTTGTGAATACAAAATTACGAAGAGAAAGAAATGCAATTTATAAGCATTTTTGATATTCTGAGTACTGAAAGTTTCTTAACTTTTTAACAGCTCCGGTACTGGTCTCTTATAAACTGGTTTCTTATGAACTGGTTTCTTATAAACTGGTTTCTTATAAAATGGTTTCTTATAAACTGGTTTCTTATAAACTGGTTTCTTATAAACTGGTTTCTTATAAACTGGTTTCTTATAAAATGGTTTCTTATAAAATGGTTTCTTATAAACTGGTTTCTTATAAACTGGTATGCAAACAAAATGTGTGCATGTGCGTATTTTGTAGGTGTTAACTATGATAATTCATAAGAAATCATTGATTATTCAGAAAACGGCCTGCGCTATCAGGTCAAATGGATTTTGCAAGCATTTCATTTTGCAGCATCCAATAATTATCGTTGAAAAAATACAATTTTGATTTTGTCTTCGTAATCAGTGCTTGTTAATTTACGATCATGCTATTTTCTATCACCGTTTTAAAAATACAAATTCACGTACTTAAAAATAAAATTCATACACAAAATTGGCCTAGAAAATTAATCACTGACCTGAATTCGAATCCAAAGCTCTTGCCTGAAATGTTTCATCATGATATTTATTTCAAACCACAATTTCAAATCTATTCCTGACTTTCTCTCTGCTACACATCTGTCAATCGTCTCCCTGCTCTCCTTGTCCAAGTTCTTTTTAAACATGGCTATTTTGTCTTTGTTGTTGTTGACGAACTTCCCCTCGCCTCTGACAAAGTTGCAAAACAGCTTTCGGTTAAGTGAAGTTCTTTTAAACTTAAGCAATTGTAAAATGTCATGTCGAAACGATTCCAGCACAGCATATGGTTCTGGCATCTTCTCCATTTTTGGGTTGCATTCACTGAGACTGAGCAACGCATTGATAGCAACAATTTGATCTTGAGAATCTTTTCTCAGATGGAAATCTAAAATTAAATAAAAATCAGTTTCAGGTCTACTTTTTTTTTTTAAGAAACAAACATGGACGAAGATGAATTTTCTAAAATTGCCAGGGAACATATAACTAAATCAATATAAAATAACAATATAAAATGCAGAAGTAAGGTAACCTTGGTCAACATAACATTTCTCAGGATTGCTCTGAGATTAAAGAAAACAGAAACATATTACATGCAAAATTACTGTAAAGTGTGTTTCTGTATCAAGAAAAATGTATTAATGTCTTATAAATGAATGAAGAAAAGCAACGTAAAAGTTACATGGTAACCAACTCGACAAAAACATTCAACAGTTATTTTCATAAAGTTTTATTTTGCTCAAAACTGTCTAACAACTCTCCATGAATTTTGGCAGAACAATTCAAGAGCACCTTACTGTCGGTCGATTAAAATAGCTGTGTTTTTCTGAACTGATGCACATGAGATATGTCAATGTTGTTCAGGTTCAAATCAAAATCAACAGCCAATCAGTAGACTGTGTGCAGACTCGATACTTCGCGTAGTCTATCAATTAGATGCAACCACTGTATCTGTGACGTTTACACATCAACAACAACATATCTCCTGCGCAACGACTAAGAACAAAGTCAAAGACAGCAAATTATTTTTACACAAACAAAGTATGCCTCTTGAACAAATTATTTTCAAACCGAAACTTTATTTTTTATTTAACCAAAACAATGAAACAAAAACTCACCACTTTCTCGTTCATTCTGATCAGTTTTGGGCCTTTTCTTTCCAATTGCGGTGTACCCAGTTACTTCAGAGTCAATCTCAATTAAACAAAAACTCCCACAAGGCTCATTACTTTGTCCATTAGTCTTTTCTGTAGCTACTTTTTTGCTTGTGCTCTTGCTATTGTTTGAAGCCGTAGACTTTGATATATTAGCAATTTTCCTCTTCCTCTTTCTCTTGTTTTCCATCTCCCTATCTAATATTCCATTTTGTATCTCTTTAGTGATAACTTTCCTCCTCTTTTGGACCTCGCTTTTATCTTTCTTCAAATCATTATTCGTCTTTCGTGATGACACAATACAAAAACTACTTTCACCAGAACTTGCTGTAGCTAGTTGTCTTTCACCAACACTGTTCTTCTTATTCGAATGTTTTTTTTGTAAATCTCCTTTCACATACTTCAATTCTCCAGAACTGTCTTTTCCACCTTGATTTAACTCAAAACGATTTTTACTTTCTTCACAATCCAGTATCTCTCTGTGATTTCCTTTTGATGTAAAAAACCCTTTTGGTATAAAGACTCCAACATTGCTTGTATTTTCTAAATCCTTATCCTTCGATTGTTCATCTAATCGTCTAAAATTAACAGTGTTTTCTGCAACATTCGCAACTTTCACATTAATTTTCTTCTCGTCAACAAAACAATTTTCAGGTTTTCCGCTGAATGACTCTGTCAAAATTTTATCATTTTCATTCTTTATATTATTTTTACGTACAAATGAAGAAATATTTTCATACGACATAGGAGAAACAGTCTCAAAAATAACTTCTCTTGCTTGACCTGGCTTCGAGACAAAATCTTTAGAAATGAGACTCGGATGAATGATTGAATTTTTGCCCATTTCATCTGGACATAAAGTTTTCTTCACGTCGTCACCTCCATCAAGTTTAACACTCGGGCTTTGATTTCTCTCGTCCTTTGTCATTTGCAAGCTTTGAATTGGAAAACTACTCAAGCTGGAATTCCTTTGCAAATATGGTATGCTATCAGAAGATTTGGCTCGAGAACTTAGAGAAGAAAAATTGCTAGAATCATCGCTTGCATTCAAAACCATTTCTTGCAAACCATTTGGTGTCTCTTTGCGTTGAATCAAGTTTCTCAAATTATCCTGTCCAATAAGCTCTGATGTGCAATATTTCTCCCTCGCATCTGTCAAATTCGCAGCAATGTTAGCATTTTCGAACTCTTTTTGCTCCTCCGTATATCTATACCTAGGAATCCCATCAGAATTTCTGCCAGGTATTATGCCGTTTCTTAAAGTGTGCATTCGTCCGTCAATTCCATCCGAACATGAATTCGATGACGAAGGTATGCATTCCAAGTTTGAGCTCTGGTTTCGATTATTCAGAGAAGTAATATTGAGATTTTGACATTGATAGAAATCATCATGCCGTTTTCTGTGGATTGCATTCTCTTCAGAAATGCTTTTATTGGGATAAACTTCCATGGTCTGATTGATAGGGCTTATGCTGCAATTGCAGTTCCAATGAACAATGCTTGGACCATAGGCTTGACTCGACACGGCTGTGTTTGGTCTCTGGCTCATCAGAGGATGGAAAGCAGACTCACTGTCGGAATGCCTTCTGGAAGTAAATCCATTCACAGGACTTTGACAATGATGATTCTCGTTGCAAGTATTCGCTTGAATGGGTGTATAGTCTCGGGAATGATAAATCATTGAATTCTGAAAGTCAAATTCTCTTTTGCACAAACATTGAGGACAACCATAATAACAGAAATTTAAAGCACCAATTGTGCGAGGATCATTACCATATGCCCAAGAAAACTGCCCAGGTAAAGTACTTTGTTGGTAACAAAACTGTTCAGGTTGTCCAGAATGGTTATCGTATATGTTGCTCTTCCCCGATCTTAGGTTGTCAACAAAACCTTGAGCGGATTCTGGATTTATGTTCTGCCATTGTTGCTTAGGCAAGTATGATACTGAACCACTATCATCAGAGTCATTTGGTCCACTTAATACATAATTTCCATTGGCTTGATAATCAATACTTCGTGCTGTTGCATACTCTTCATATGGCTGGGCTTGCATCGGTAATCTATTCTCGCGATTAACAAAACTTAAGACAGGACGTCCATTTTTATAACTTGTAAACTCCGAGGTCTGACTCCCAACTCCACTTCTGCAACGTTGACTATAGTTGTCATTTACTTGTGTAAAATTAACCTCGGTTCTACCACGGTTCAACTCATTTGGTAAATCATTTATGGTAACCAAGTTTATTTCTTTGTTGACAATATTCTTCATACCTACAACTTCGGCTGGATATAAAATCGTATCACGCTGTGGTGAATTATTTGCTAAAGAATTGTTCTTCGCTCCAGCAAAAGAATGATCAGACACAACTTCTTTCTTTAGTGCAACCATCATAGCATTCAGTTTGACATTTGTCTGTAGTATTCAGGGTGACTTTAAATATAAAATGTCGCCTCTTCTATTTCTGCCGCCTTCTATCAACAGATCAATCGAAAATTGGAATCCTAGTTTCGACGCTTTTATTTTCAGAATTTTAAATTCGATTAATTTGACGTCGCAATTAATTAATCAATCAATCAATTATAGGCCAAAGCTTAGATTTGCAGATTTACTAAGCGAGCCTAGTGGCACGCCGTACAAAATAATGTGTTGGGTCCTGTTTTTATCATTTCAATCAATGATCTGCACCTTGGTCTTAAGTACCTTTTAACCAGAAACTGCTCATTACAGAACAGGGAAAACGTAAACTTGGAGATTATCATAGCAATTTAGAAAAAGTAAATATCAAATTCTAAATTTTCAGTTTCAGTTTAAGCATACCGTAACAGCAAAAAGTTTGAAGAAAAATTATCACTTTCAAAATTGAAATTTTTTATTCCCTAACTATTACACGTGAAACAACCACATTACATATAACTGTAAATTATTGCTCTAAATTTTTATTTACACAGGAGACGCTATAATATATTTACAACATACTTGCAACATCGAAACATAGCTACCTTTAACTGATATTACAGTTAGCATGTAAGAGAATAGCACTACCATTTATTATCAAAGCCAAAGCTAACTTTTTGTTTTAATTCTGACAAAAAGGTGAAAATAGCCACTTTAAGTAAACATTACACATTGCCTATAATTCTCTCGTATACAGTGCTTATGAAAAAGGCCATATTTTAAACTACTCGCAAAATAACAGAACATCTACCACGTCATCAACATAAAATTACCTATTGCAAGCGTAAACAACAAACAGTGCGTCTAAACAATTTGAACCGCTGGCAGTGTCAGTCAAATCGGTCAAATGAAGGAGCGGGGTAATTTAAGCAAAGCAATCAAGATTCCGTCAAAGACGCTACCAAATTTGAGCATCATATAATTAATAGGAATTTTACCTTGGCAGACCATGTATGCAAGCGAAGCTCGCAGTCAAAGCAAACTATGATATGGTTACCATATATGTAGTTACAATGCATGCAAATTCACCCCGACCGTATATCATGAAAGCTTAGATTATAAATTAAAGACGACAAAGAAGATCCTCGCCTTGTGACAAATATCACAGTAATTTTATAAAAGTGTGTTTTTAATATTAAATTTGTGTGCAGAGGTAGGAGCCGGTGGGCACCGTGCCCTCAAGATTTTGTGAATGCCGTTTATATGACAGAAAAGTCCCTTTTCTAGGTTTCAAGCACATTTGCCATTTTTGAACTTCTAAACATATTTACCCCCGTTGTTTCTTCAACTAGTGGTATTTCCCAATATGCTATATGACATATTCAGGGGGGATTACGACAACTAATGAGTTACAACATCATACAGTGAGAATGAAGCAAATTTCTGACAATATTTACCAATTATATCAACAATAAAAACTGTTACAATCCACCAATGTTTTTCTTGTTAATTTATATACAGCAAAACATTATATACACTCTATTTCCATGAAAATAATAACACGTGCACTGTTTTTGGTCTTTCGATGACGATTAAGATCGATCTGACAGTGGATTAGACAACATGTATTTGATGAAAAACGTTTTTTGCCAAATAAATGTTACCTACCTAATTTTCATTGTCTCATTTATCTTTACCTTTTACTTTCTTTGTTTCTTTTGAATCTAACATCGTCTCTGTGAATACAATTTTAAAATCTCATAAAGATCAAAACCAACAAAACATATTTCATAATCTCATAAAGGCCAAAACCAACAAAATATATTGCACACCCTTCAAAGCAAAGGTGATAAGAATAAAAAGCTACAAAGCTTTGCACTCTACGTTTCTTTCGAGTTTGAGTGAGTGCATCTTAATGCATAAAACTTGTTAATTTCAATTGCAAATCGAAGTGCTATTTGTAAATTCAGAATTACTTTTTGACTTTTTTGCAAATCAACATTGTCTCTGGAAAAATTATTATGAAACATCATATTGAGGTAGAGGCTAAAAAATACCTACTTAACATTGTTGGATTAACTGAAATAGACTGGTTTCAACTTTCTTGAATAGTAAAAGGTACATTTTTGTGAAACATTTATGTGAACACAAACAGATTGCACACCTTTAATGCAGCAAAGATATTAGGGAGGTTTGGATACGAGTTCGACATGAAAAACAATTTAATTAAAAATTTAAAAAATAAATTTGCGAAATTTTTTGTTCCGATCAGAACGTTGTGATTTTTGGAACGTTGTGATCATCAGAACGTTGTTCCGTTCAGATTCAGTTCAGTTCAGTTCAGAACGTTGTGATCATCGTTGTGATTTTCAAATCTGAAACGTAAAATCGACAATTTTCGTTGTTTTTTTGTTGTTGGAAAAACAAGCTGAGGGCTCTGAGAATAGAAGAAAAGGAAATTGACTTAATTATAGCGGCAGAGAGAAGGCCTAATCTACGTAGAACCTTTGATATTGCGAAAATAGAATGCAAGGATTACAAATGAAGCTATTTATTTTGCTAAATCCACTTTTGGAGTGCATTTTCTAACCTTGTACTCGCACTTGACTCGTTCTGAATCTAAACCTTTCTAATAACAATGCAAAGACGACAAAGCTATGTTTTCTATGTTTATTTTTATTTTGAATGAATGCATCCAAAATTAAAAAACCCATTATTTTCAAGTACAAATCGCAATGGAATGTGTAAATCCAGAATTAAAAAATTATCCTTCACTCCAACAGCCCTAGTAAATTACATAAAAATCATCATAATGATTTAAAGAGAAGCAAAAAAACAATGCAACTCAGCAAAGCTGCAAATGCCTCCTCGAAATGAAAAAAGAAACAGCAGTAAAAACATCACACAAACAAATGGATAAAAGATTTAATCTATTAAGAATTAAAAAATTACAAAATATATATTCGAGAAAAAGTCTACTTACCTACTCTTGATATTTGTGATGCAATACCCTCTTTGATATCTGGCATGCTGGAACAATAAATCAATTTAATAACAAAAATAAGTAATGCATGCAATGAGTCTAAAACATACACAAAACTTACAATTAAAAAAATTCATCCCATGAACCGTAGTTGCCCGTTTTACTTCCAATTTTACAACAAATTTCTATATTGGGTCATTCTTACATTCTTTAGAAAAATAAACTTTTTTCGTTTGATTAACAATTTTAATTGAAGAAATTAACAATTGAAGAATACACCTTTCTTGTATATACAATATTGTTACCTTTCTTGTGAATCAAATTCAATAGTAACTCTCGTTTCTTTATCATCCAGTTTTGTTTTTTTGTCCTTCTGAAAGATAAAAAAATTATATTCTAAGATTGTTTTTTGAATGAGACTATTAATCCGAGAAAAAACAGAAGCTTCCAGAAAAATAGTAGTGAATTGCTTGCTAAAGTTTGATGTACGCATAAACCACTAAACTGAAGGTTGAGAGGAAAAAATATAAAAATGGAAAAATAAGAATATTTTGTAATAATTGCAGAAATTAATAATAATATCTTCAAATTAGAAATTATTAGAAATTATAGTTTGTTGAAATTTGTACATATGCTTGTATCAAATGACATAAATCTCACATCAACTGTAGAACCTTCCAGATCATCGAGCCTCTTGTGTCTAATCAAATCATTTACAACATTTGTCATAGAAGCAATCTTCTTTGCACGTTTGGCTGAAATAATATATATAATAAAATTTTTCAATGAATGCACATATATATTTTTTATATATATATGATAAATATAAAATGTACACATTTGTCAAAAAAAGCTCTTCACATCAAAATATTTAAATTTAACAAAATGCTAATCACACATTTTAAGCCTGGTTCCCATAAAATCGTAAGAGTCGTAAGAGCATCGGCGACCTGTCGGCGACAGTCTGCGTAGGCTCCCGATTAAAGTGTTTCCATTGATCGGGAAGCTGTCGGGACAGTCGGCAACCAAGCTATTCCATCATCAAT
>JAYJMH010022715.1:0-19102 GCA_036873815.1 Phacellophora camtschatica
AAACTACAGAGGTCTTTCAAACCTGGCGGTTGTCATAACATAAAGTGTAATTGATCATAGTTACTATTATTTGAGCCCGTTAAACCACCTGGTCGATATCACATCAAGTTTGATTGCTCAATTGATTAAACCTACTATAAGTTATTGATTAATACAGGAGCGGGTGGCAAACTACGAGATAAGCAAGTATGACTCTATTCACACAACTTTAATGAATGAAAAATAACGAAATATAAAAAATAAGGTATTTTCAAAATAGCGTGAGATAATATAAAAAGGTGTAAGATAATAGCAGTATTACAGAATAATGGATATAAAATGTATGACGATATTATTGATTAATACAGGAGCGGGTGAGTTTGGGTCATTATAAGTTTCGCGCGCTTAATGACTGTAATGTGAACCAAACGCAGGATATGATATTGCATTTTGGTTTATTAGTTTGATTCAGAGATTTATTATTCACTTGTATTTACGTCAATGTTAACTTTCATTTTTAGAATATATATGTACACGTTTTTGTAAGGATTGAAGATAGAAGAATTAGAGATCAACGAAGAGTGCTCTAGGTACTCTAGGCCTAGTAGCATCTCTGAGATCGAAGATCGATATATATATATTTATATTTATATATAGAAAATATATATTGGTGTTTCATTGTATCAAACTCTGCCTTCGAGGAGAAGACCACACAGCCTGTCCATGGTTGCCTTTCGCATCATAAATGATTCCAATTTACAAATGGAATGAATACTGAAGAGATTAGGGGGAAATTATTTTGGTTCCAAAAGATATACGCTCACTTATTAGAATTGCAAGCATAAAAAGGAAAACATTTTATTTCATTTAAATATAAGGCAAAACGTTATTTCCAGTTCGAACGAATAATGTTTCCTACTATCAGAATACATGTTGCTTAGCAACCGGTCATGTGACCAATTAATTCTTGATTATAGAATTAGATGCATTAAAGGCTGATAATGAAACATCAATCTATTGGTTGCTGAATGCCCTCCCCCCCCCTCCCTGAGCGAGAAGGAATTTTTTAGCCCAAGAAGTGGAAAAGTGTTAAATCACAAGAGATTTAAGCATAGAAATACGATCTTTTGTTCGATGATTCCTATTAAATGTTTTTGGGTGCGGAAATACGATGTTTTCGGTGCACATGTGGCTAACCTAAAAGCGCTGTGAAAATAGTTGGTTACACATTCAGACAAATAAATACCCCCAATACCCAGTCACTCCAATTTCAGGACTAAAAACTTGACTGTGAACTTGTAACAAACCAACAATAAAAATTAAACACATTATACCAACCTTTCTACATTGATCAAAAATATTGTCTGGTATCTGTAACTGCAGGTCCATGACAAATATGATGCTGTCGTTATCAGGCACATTTCGAACCCCTTCATTTAAAGCCACCACCTTTGAAAACTTTCCTTTCATTTGCAAAAATGTGTAATTTAAGTTGCTTTCTTTTAAAATTTTCAGAATATCTATATCCTGGCTGTAAAAATCTACAGCCACTAAATGAAGTTGTCTGTCATTTGTTCTTTCGATAATTCCCTCGATCGAATTTATCAAATATTGAAACCATTGTCCTTGATTTTTTATTGCGCATATTAAGTATATCACAACATCAGAACGCCAATTGGCATGGCCTTCGGGAAGGCATAGGTCTTTGTTTGGTGAAGGTTTAAGAAAATAGTCAGAAAATCTGTACATTTTTCCATGAACGGAATTCTTCAAATCTAACTCAACGAGATATCTTTTCCCTTCAACAGTCTCGAAATTTTCTTCAACGTTAATTATATCTTGTAACTCGTAATTGCTGGAAAAAGGAAACATTGTCAAAACAATTAACATTGAATTCTTACATTTAATGTTAATTGTAATTTATGGCAAGCTATTGTGAAGTAAAGTTACTAAAGTAAATTTAATAAAATTGCTTTAATAAAGATTGTATCAGGCCATCTGTTATTTTTATGTACAAACCATGGGCATTAAGAAACGTGGGTTGTCGTGAGTTTTTCCAGTGTCCCTATACCCATACATATCATGGGTACAGGGGTACACTTACACATCACGGGTACATGGACACAGGGAAGAAAACAACTCACGTTTCTTAATGCCTGTGTACAAACATATAGACTGCCGCGCTAAAACGTATAAAAAATTAAGGATTAGCACAGAACATATTGCACATCCATATTAAGTTAAATTTGCTAATTTTGCAAAATTTCGGGAAACAAATTATTCTTTCTAAAAAGCAGATAAGAAATCGCAACATACTAGCTTTAAATCCTCTCATTAACCTCGTTTTGAAAAAATGTTTGCTGAAACCTGATTTTCTTTTATGATTTTTGTGGTTTGCCTTTCAACTAGATTTCTTTCACGAAATCACTTATTCCGCCTACCATATCATAATTTAACTCAAACACCAAACAAATGTATAGTGACTGAGCTCATTAAGCAAAAGAATGAAGTTGGGAACAATTTACAAAACCTTTCTATACAGCTAAAGATGCCTTCGTTGTTGGTATTTATAATAGTTTAGTTTTATGAATACAGTGTTTTGACCACATATTAGCTTGGCTTTAAAAAGTGATTTTGAGAAGTGTTGCTCCACCTCGCAATGATGTATTTTCATTTTGCTCACTGTGGAAAAATTTGTGGCACAAGAACAGCATAAGTCAAAGGATATGGAAATATCACAAGACACAAACAAAGAAAAACATCTTTACATTGCAATAGCTAAAAGTCTACTTATGACACGAGCTTTAAATTAATGAATACTTACTCATTGTTCTCTTTGTTGATAGCATCATGAACTTCTTTTGCAATAGTGTTTGCCACTTTCGCATCCAACAACCTTGGTTTTAGTTCTGTGTTGGTATCATTAGCGATTTTATCATCTGGATAAATTAATTGTCGTTTTAGATATAATTGCCCGTAATAGAGTTGTACATTTTGGTCTTCACAAATATAGCTTGGAGTATAAGGGCATGTTCTTAGTCCTGTTTTGCATGTTTTACTGCTAAGTTTAAACCTGTCAAAATTCAATCTCTTGTCGTGATTTAGTATATTGCGATACTTTGATTCATACGAAGAGAAAAATGTGTTTGGCATTGAATTACTCGTTGAATTGGTGCTATGATATGATGAAAGATACGGCGAGTCTATGATTTTGTAAATGTCTTCTTCTTTCTTTCTAAACTGTAAAGAAAATCTTCCATAATGAAAACAGGTATGAGCAATATCTATTGGATATGCGTTTCCAGCTTGTAACCAAACGTCTTTGGAAATCATCTCATATAAAATAAAATTTTTCAAATTTTGTTTTTTCATTTCAGTTTTATCTAGTTGAATGTGCAGCAAAATATTTTCTCTAGAATGCTGTCGATCAAATAACATAAAGTCTATCCCAAACCTTGACTCCATTTTGAATTTATAAAATCCACTTTCATATATGTGCAAGTTTCCTAATATTCTTCTGGCCACTGTTTCTCTTATCCATTCATCGTCATGCAATTTATTCATGAAATAACCTTTGTAAGGAAGCTTGGGAAATAAAGGATGCCAGAACAAATTAAAATTTTCACTATTACCGCAGATGTCCATAAAAGTGTAAACATTAACTTTGCCCTTCAATGATTTATGATTGACGGTTATAAATGGTTTTAAAGTTGAATGTTGTAATGACAACTTTCTATCACTTTTCATACTTTTTCTGAACTCTTTCCATTTAACAGTTTTTGAAGCTTTAACTCTTCCATTTGTTTTAGCATTAAATACAACAGCAGCAGCTATTATGTTTTTCTTTTTAGAATCTCGTTCAGACAATTCGTCATAAAGATTGTTTTTACCATGCAGGAAATTTACTTGACCATCTCTCCACTTTTTATTCATATGCATCTTTTTATCGTGAAGGAAAATATTCCTATCTTTGCCACTTTGACTGTAATTGCGTTTATCAATATCCCACTCATTCCTTAAATTATTTTGAAAATAATGTTTAATTTCTGTGTCATTTCTTCGATCTTCTAAACAAATTGTATACAAATAAAATACTATCCGTAAATACAAGCCTATCAGCGCCAACGAAATAGTTTTTCGGAAGTGGATTTTTCGTAGCATGTTCTGATCTTTACTTAAGAATCTGCTAGAAAGTAAAAAAGTTAATTTTTAGTGGTGCCTGACCATGTAATTCTATTTTATGTAAAAGTTCCGAACAAGTGAAATGATAAAACTTTGTATGATAACATATCTGAACATATTCTTTAAAATAATGGTTTTTATCACCCACAATGGACACGATAAATTATAGAATTTATAGAGATGTTCAAAAGATGTGCGTTAAAAGGCTTAATTAAAAAAGATAGCTATATTTTGATACACTTCAGTTTATAAACTCAAAATTTTTACTTCCGTTCGAAAGCCAGTTTAAGGTCCAATTTAATTATCAACGCAAAATTCATTTAGGAAATTATTACATCATGCAAACCAAATTAAAGATATCCTAAAAAAAGTGAACACGAAGAATGAAGTAACTTACCTTCATTTACCACATGTGCTTACACCATCCTCCAGCAACAAACTCAAGTAGCTTTTTGCCAACAAGCAAACATGAAATAAATGATATTTAATAATTAATGTATTCCTATTGCAGCCAAACAGGGGGTTCCGGTAGGCTTGTTTTTTTACTTAATTTATAAAAATCATGCTACTTCTTGAGGGTGTTCTAAATAGTTTCTACCCTCCAGAGGGTATTATTAATTGACTGCTGTTTGAGTTCAGATTATGATTTAAGAAAATTGGCGAATATTGGATCATAATAGTGGGTTCCAAGGCAAATTTGACCTCTTAGAATTGTGTGGCTCTCTGAAAACTGAGTCGTAACCCTCGTCAGATCGCAAATTATGTACCGGGTGCCCCAAAGGCTAGGGATTTGATTGAGTCTAACGATGAAAATAATACCTAAAATGCTACGAAATGTTGTTCCTGGTACTCATTGATTGTTAATTTAATCAAAAACACCTTGTTTGACATTTTTGGTGCCTTGTAGCTTGAGATATTAGTTTTCAAAGTTGAAATTGTGCTTCACCCTCAAACCAGAGCTTTTGCAGAATGGCCTTCCGAAAGTCTGTCATTTTGAGGAATCACCCTGATCCTGACATCAAACAAACAAGGATTCACAGCCTACCAGCTATTTAACAATGGTAATCGAGATTTTTACCATATTCAATAGAAAAATGAAAAAATGAAAATTGAATGAATGGTTAAAATCGTAACTTGACGTATGATAAACTCCTTGAGGAAAATTTATGATAAACTGCAACAATAGAGTACACAACACAGTATAATAACGAACATATGACAGCTTTGTTCAGTAAAAACAGTGCTCCCACACGTAGGGGAATTTTCCTACAGTAGGGGAAAACAGGGTCTCGTAGGGAGTAGGGAAAATCTACCGGGAATAACGTCATGTCATTGGTGAGGGAAAATTGACGAAAATGACGGGGAATTAACAAGCTTGCGGTTCGATTGAAATATTTTCCTATTGTTATTTAATTTTGTATGCCCACATTGACTAAAATTAAGGGAAATATTTTCTTAAGTTGTTTATTACACATGTATCGGCCATGGCTTTTGTTTCCGAAACAAAAGAGGAATAAAGTGATAATGGTATCTGTCACAAATGACACTTAAAACAATCAGCTAGCCTTTACCGGTTTCCGTAGAAAGAAGTTAACACTCTCATGCTACCAAAATGTAGAATTTAGTCCAAAATTACATTGAACTAGCATTTGGGGGTTTTTGTAAAAATATACTAAGATTTGAGATGAATTTAGCTTTAGCCCACTATATACCTTAATGGGAGTACCACCCCTTGGATATATAATTTTTTCAGCAAAGAATTAAATAAATCTAACATCTCTACAAACACTATTTGTTATTTTATAAGAATGAGACAATTTTTGCAGAGACTTGATGCTCTTGGATTTCTAAGAATTTGAGGCTCAAAAGGTTCTTAAATTGTTCTTATTTTGCACATCACAGATTTTTCTTCTGTAATTTCATACCGATTGACAATGTGACCAGTATTTTCTGTTATGTTTCAACAATAGACAGGGAACATTTCTGTTCAGTATCACTCATGATTGTATATTCTAGGATACTTCGTACGCAGTAATAGAATTGCAGAAGACGATATTTTACTTCGCACGCAGTAATAGAATTGCAGAAGACGGTATTGAATATTTTGTAAATCTTGGTGCTGAGGTTGAGAATGTTTTTAATTTCTGCTTAATTTTTTGTCAATTCGAACCTGGATTGTTGTTATAAAGTGCGTTTTTATAAAAAGAGAGTGTTTGCCGTAAACGATACTGCAAGTTCTTATTTTGTGTTAATGGTCTCATTATGCAAATGGGCTTTCTATTTGTGCAGAGCAATGTGCTTTTCTATTGAAATATAATTCAATTGTGCAAGCCATCAGGCTTTTAGATTGTGCGTGAATTTATTGATTTCACCGTAGCTAGGTGACAACAAGTTTCATCGAAGGAATCTATTGTTTACTTGTTATATTTTACAGTTTTTACTAGGAACGCAGTAAAATAGCGTAAAACATCCTTGTTATTGAAGAGAATCACTCTTGCACAGTAGATAGGCTTGTTTAAACTACAGAATCTATGATTTTATAGCTTATGTAACGTAAATTAGCCTTAATTTATAGTAAACTTGTTATTGTTTACAGTTGAGCATGGCTCTACTGTAAAAAAAGCTTCTGATATGTAATTCGAAACAATCACCTCCAACAATTGCTACATCATAAACACATGCGCATAAGGCATGAGGCACAATAGCGAACAAATTAGTTATTGTGATGTGTAAATTTATAATTCATGCATTGTATCTAAAATATTTTAACGATAAAATATTAGATGATAGAAAAAGATAGACCATGCAAAAAAAGTAAAACCATGTATAAGAATTTAGACTATACTAAAAATTAAAAACAGTAAAAATTAGACCATGCGTAAATTAGACCACAAAACATTCTCCGCGCCACAAAACTTCTTTTATGACTCGTTATGGTCCTATTTTTTCCTTTATGGTCCTATTTTTAAAAAGATAAATCTACTTCTCTGGCAATCCTAGATGTTTGCTCTAAACTGATAGATGCTATCGAAAATAACAAAATTTCTTGTTGTTTCTTTCCAGGTTTTGCTAAAGCTTTTGACACAGTTGATAACATTATTTTAGTTAGTAAGCTTGAATATTATGGAATAAGAGGCATCGTCCTAGAGTGGTTTCGCTCATACCTAAATGATAGAACACAATGTATTTACGTGGAGGTGAACTTTCAAACTATCAAAGCATTGACTACGGAGTTCCGCAAGGTAATGTTCTAGGGCCATTAATATTTCTTTTATACTTCAACGACATTCCTTTAGCCTCAAAAAGCCTCGACTTTCACCTTTCGCTGGTGATACTAGCATCGTTTATGCTGATAAAGATATTATCAGTACAGATAATACAATAAATCAAAAACTAGCAAAAGTTTCAGATTTGCTCGCTGCAAATAAACTCTAAATTAAACTCTAAATTAAATACAAGCAAAAAAAGTTTGGCTGAGGTGGACCATGCAAAATTTCTCTTAAGGAGTTTATTTTCTTTTTTCGAGCAAACAAGGCGTGTTTCTTTTGGCGAGTTTTCAAACCCGTGTAGGAATCTGGGAATAGACGACGAATACAATTGCAAGAAAATAATTTGATTCGTCATCCCAGGGTAATTCCATTAATTTTTCTGTTGGGAAGAATATTTTCTGTTTCTTGCGCAAAGGTGCAAATGGAAAAGACGAAGAATGGAAGAGTGAATCAGAACTTCTCATCAATTTAAAAGTGAAAGTTGGAAGCCAAAACTCAGGATTATTTAATTTAGGCCATGAGGGGAAGTGAAAAGATGACTCTTCTTGCTGACTTTCTATTTATTCATTTGACATGCACAAGTACATGGTAGGTTTATTCAATATTTATTCAATTAAACAATAAAATAGGACCAACGAGTCGCAACAGAAGTTTTTTGGGTAGGAGAAAAGTTTAGATAAAGAGGGAAGTGCTTTGTTTTTGCTTATGAATTTCGAGGATTTTATTTACGCTATAATTTTTTAACAGAATACGTTTTTTCAAAATCCAATTATGGAAATGTGCGCCCAAAACCATTGATCAATGCAAAAAAGTCTTAAATCGGATCAACCAAATGTTCAGGTTTTTCGTATGATCGGGGGTTATAAAATCGAGAAAACTTCAGTGGGATGTTGCGTTTCCAGAAGTGTCGTGTGGTTTTTAGTAGTCTGATTGGCTAATTCGGTGACGTGTGTTAATTAGCGTTAAGTATAAAAAATTTGGAACCTAGGCTATGAAGTGGACCCCATCAACAGGATGACGAGAAGAACATTCGCAATAGTTAGAAGTGTATATAACGTGCCCAGCCCAAACTCGTTTAACTTACAGTAAATCTTCTAATAGGCGCTTATAAACTTTCTTCCTTTTCGAGAGGGACATTTATTAGAGGGACGCGTTAAGTCCTTAGTTAAAATACCATGTTAAGGCTTTAGTTAAAATACCATGTTAAGGCTTTAGTTAAAATACCATGTTAAGGCTTTAGTTAAAATACCTCGTAATAAGCTAACAGCATACGAACAATAAAAGATGGCATGAAATTTAACGTATGAATACTATTCAAGATTCACAGGGCCTGAGATAATGAAATTGCAATGTACAGTAAGAGTAAGGTAATAATAAAATGTGCGAAAATATACACAAAATATGGTTATAGTTTATAGTTGATATAGCCAAAAAAAGCTTAGCACCATTAAATTATACAATTGTAATGAAGAAGCAAACGACGCTCCATGTTATATCATATGCAATTAAAATGAACGGTCAATTTCCTCTATAAAACTTGTCTATCTTATTTTTTGTTATATTTTGTAAACGTTTTTAAATACATATAAAACTTGTATGCCAAGAAGGAGAATATGATAACAGAAATATCATACGAATATGGTGTGTAATTTTCTTTATTTATTCCAGATTTCATTACCAGTACTATTACATACTACTATGTTACATTTTCGTCATAATTATCACAAAAACACAAACAAACAAATAGTTACAGTAGAAACAATTATCAGTCAATAGTTCAAGTTAATCTTCATCAACGATTGATAATCAGACTCCATCGACATCATCATCTCATTGATATGCCAAATAGGTAATTTAAAGTACATGGTTAAATATAAATTGTCGTCTGTTGTAATTTCTAAAACAATTTTTGAGCCTATACGCAATTAACTTGCTCTTTGTTTTATAGTTAAAAGATAATTATCTGTCAAGGGATACTCTGATATTTGACAACAAATGCAGTCCAAGAGGGGCTCTCTGGTAAATTAGGATAGCCATAGTACTCTGGTAAATTAGGTTAGGGGTGCTCAGGCTGGGGGTACAAAATTTAAGCCCAAAAATACTTTCTTGTGTAAAAATAGACTAAAAAAAATATTTTTCTTATTTTTCAAAAAACATCAAGATAAAACAAACATTTGCATATATAGACACAATGATGAACTATTATTATATATGTATAGCTTTATTATGGTATTTTAGTTATTAATCATTTCTGCTGGGCAAATTCTATTTCTTGCGGCGCAAATGAGTTGCCTCAGAGCAATTTTTCGCAATAACTGGGATAATGAAGCTGATGGATATTAAATTTTGTTGATATTGGTTGGTTATTAAGACATATATTCTTGGATGGATGTTGCAACACTGGATGTTGCAATACTGCTTGTTACTTGGATGTTGCAACACTGCAGTTGAGGAGGAATAGCTCAGCAAGAATTTATATGAATATCACTAATATTGGAAAAAGCAAGAAAATTTAGAAGATGCTGAATTATCCTTTTATAACGTTAACGAAAGAAGAATAACACAGTAACGTCTTTCTTCATGGAACAGACTGTTATGGAGTATAAAACCCGAACCAGTTGTTAACGAGTCTGATAATGAATAAAGAATGAAATACATAGGTAGACGTGAATGAAAATCATAAATAGACGTGATTTATTCAGTATTTCCAGCAATATCCAATCCCTTTATATTAAAAGGTCCTGTTATTAGAGGAAGAACTGTAAAACTACTTTTTTTAATACTTAAATCTCTATACAAATGCTTGGTTTAAATTTTGCATTTTGAATTTTAATTACAATTATTGATGAAAATTTAGTTCATTTCTTCTCCAGCTGATTCAGAAAACATGTTGCATATATTTGTCTTTTAATTTGCTTTGCTTGTTTGGCTGGACATCAGCCAATGTACTAATATTTAATCTAGCAGAAAGCAATATGTGATAATGACAAAATTCATTTAAAAAAGTTATCGGACAATTTTTGAGGGATTCAGCAGGCCTTTTCGTTTTACGCGGGCGACCGCCCTCGCCCTCGAAAAATTATTTACGCGGGCTTTTGATCGCCCTCGCAACGACTTGTTTCGCCCTTGTGACAAAAAACGTGAAATTCCTATTTGTTTTAGTTTTCAATCTATTTTGATATAGCCAAACTATTTTGATATAGCCAAAACAATTCAATCTTTTCAATCTATTTTAATATAGCCAAAACAAATGTTCCAATTGTACGACAAGGTTGAAGTTCATGTACGCGGTTTGCAAGCCTTAAATGTACCAACATCATCAGATGGAAGCCTGTTGATACCCGTGGTACTTAGCAAAATTCCAGAAGACTTTGAAGGGAAATAAAAGACGGACAATGGGAGTTAAGTCGTTTGTTGGATTTGCTGCGCTGTAGAGTCGAAAACAGGGAAAGATGTGCAGGTATTCAAGCTGCTTTGCCTCTTGACACAATTGGAGTTTAAACCTGGAAATAGTCAACCAAGAACAAACAACCAAGAACAACGCCTGCTACAGCATCTGCTTTATTCACGGAAGGAAAATATTTCTTTAATAAAAATTGTACCTATTGTCGCTTAAATCATGAAATAAAGCAATGCCAAATTGTTACAGACAAACGAGCTCGAAAAACATTATACGACAACAAGGACGTTGTTTCATTTGTCTGCGGAAAAATCATGTGGCAAGAAACTGCCCGTCAATTGGAAAGTGTTTTGCTTGCACTGGACGGCATCATATTAGTATTTGCGAAGGAGACAACAACGCCCAATGTTGTGGTGAAGGTCGCTGCGAAGGACACTGAGACATAACTATTTATGTCGGTACAAGGAATCATGTATTGTTGGAAACAGCATAAGTATACGTTTATAGTCGTGACTCAACGGAAAAGATAAGAGCCGGTCTTGTTTTTGATAGTGGGAGTCAACATAGTTATATAACTGAGGATCTCACGCGGAGATCGAAATTACCTATTGTGGGTCAACAATTGTTAAATCTAAAGGTATTTGGAAGTAAATCTGGAGAAATCATTGTCTAAATCATTTCTGGACAATTTAACATGGACATGCAAGCTTATTGGTCCTTATTCAACACCCAGATTTGTGACTCGATAGCGCATCAGGACATTCGCGGTGCAAAGCAAAGTCCAGAAATGTTTAGACCGCTGTCCAAAGTGCATTTGCGCCTGAAATTTGAGGAACAGTTACTGTGGGAGAGAATTTCACGAGCGTTCGAATCTATTGTGATCCAGGCCCTTTGAGACACGGTTTTTTCAACCCCACTCAGATCTTGTTCAGGAGGAAAGCAAGTATGCCTGAAAAAATTACGAAGATCATCGACGATCGATAAAAATGGATAGCACAAACTTCTTTTATGTTGTTTTATGTTTGAAGGTTTTTTAAATTACTAAAAATCTGGTCGTTGCCGCAAATGGGCGTTTTGGATAAAATATCTGCAGGATTCGGGGATCATTTCATCACAGGTCAGTAATCTGGGAAAATGGCTTTTAAGTTTATTTGTGATGATCAAGTGAAGGGAGAAAAAATAATGAAAGGAGTAAGGAAGATTTTCAAATCATCGTAGCTAATATCATACTTTTCCGATGCGAATTTCATAGTGCGGGTCACTGATTTTTTCCTAACATTAATTTTACCGTTTCGCATTTTGTTGTTGGAACTGGAACTGGTTTAGCATGTTCATGAATTAAAAAAAAAATGGGATTTAAACGGCTTACCCTCGATGGAACAGGATCGTAAGGCGCCCACGCATGACATGGACGCGCAGCGCCTTACTGGGGCTGCACGATTATCAGCAGAACATACTCTTGGGTGACTAATTGCCATCCCCCGCTCTTATTAGGATCCCCCGCTAATTAATTTTTACATATTTTGGTTTGTCACTTTGTTGGAAAAATACCTGCAGTGGAAAATAGCAGAATTGTGATAAATTTTTGACTTGTTCGTTGTGTAAATATTCTTAAAATATAATTGCTGAGGACTTTTGCTGCTTAATAGAGTAAACAAACCAGCTTCAAATAATTATTTGATTTCATGAATTTACGTGACTGCATAAATCCGACCCCCCCCCCCCCGATAATCGAATTTTCTAGTAATTTCCAAACCCTCCGTTAATTACCAGCCCCCCGGCAGTTAGGCACCCAAGAGTAGTTCGTCAACTTTTTGCAAGAGTAGTAAGTCAACTTTTTGTGTGGACCGCGTGGACAGAGATATATATTTATATATATATACAGTGATAGGGTATATAGATAGGGAACCTGGGAGATCTCAAAATTGTGTGGACCATGTGGACGGTGTGGACAGAGATATACATACAGTGATAGGGTATATAGATAGACAACCTGGGAGATGTGGAAATTGTGTGGACCATGTGGACAGAGATACACACAGAGATACACAACCTGGGAGATGTCGAATATTTTTGGGAAAATGGCTTTTAGACTGCTAATTTATTTTTCCATTTGGAAACATTTACTGACCTATGCTTCTGTGCAACAAACGGGCATAAGTTTCTAGGCCATAGCATTTTGTATTTGATAAGGCTTAGCATTTTGTTGTTGTTGTTTTGGCTTAGCACTTGCGTTGTTATGTTGATAAATAAAAAGTGATTTTATACCAAAACATCTAAAGGTTTGGGACTTCCCTTTTAGTTGGTGCATTAAAATTTTGATGTGTGCACTGAATGAACATGACATAATTACAGACAAAATCAGCTGTGGTGTGTCTTTATTACATGGTCACCTATCATGTCTATTTAAATTTAATAAGTTATATTTATGTAGCACCATATAACGATTTGATTTCGCTTCAATCAAGGGAGAATGTGCATGCAATAAAGAATTTTTGGGAATGTATTGTTACTGATCTTGAGGTTCAATACAAGTCTTCTGATCCATTATTGTTCCCAGCAAAAGCAAGCGATGAATTAATTGCGAAATTTCCTCCCACAATCATCCGGGAAGTTGAATTTAAAATTTATAGTTGCCCATGTGGTAGAATGGAGAATTATGCAACGAGATTTAAGCATTCTTAGTGGTAAAAAGTTTGAAAAATGAAAGATGTATCCAAATCTTGGGTGTTTTAAGATTCGAGATGATGAAAAATGCTCACAGAGTGATAATGTGTTTCTGGATTTTTAATACATCTTTTTCCAATATTTCATTGAAAATTGTAACATGCCTTTTATCTTTTTCTTTCATACATATTCTTTATTCAGATTTTTAAATTGTAAATAAGACTTAAATTGTAAAGCGCAACTGAGTATCACTTGGTATTGTGGCGCTATATAAATTCGCAGCATTATGATTATTATCATGGCATTAACAGAGCAGCAAATACTCGCAGCTTGCACTAGCCATATTTCGCAGGATCTCTTAAAAGAAGCAATAACACATCTCAAATCGATACATATTGCAAATTCAAGCTTGCCGAAATTTCTCTAAATTTATGCATTGCTTAAAGGATCTTTTGCACTTTACCAGTAACGGTTGCTTATCAAGAACCTTCTACGAAGTACCATGAAGCAAGAGAGGTTGAATGACTTGGCATTGTTAAGTATAGAAAGTGAACTTACAAGAAAATATAGATATGTGACAATATAAACCCCTTCGCCTTTAAAAAGGCCCGCAAAGTCGTTCTGAAAATATTAACTTACAATATTGTATTGCTACAACAGGGGTTAATTTATTTCAAGGTAGCTCAGATTAAAGATCGTATACGTTCGTTCAAGTCACAAGTTCGTTATAGTATTCCAAAATCGTTTGTTTACTTCGTTTGAAAAAACGGTTGACATTTCATAATTTAAATAGTTATTTTCCGGCATGTTTTATAGATATAAAGAGAGCGTTCCTTTCCAAAAGGGCGTTTCTTGCAAAAAAGGTCGTGGCACCAAAATAGACAGGACATATAGCCTGACAATCTGACAACGGGTTCTTGTAGATGAGGGCTCAGGCTTTCAAAATCTGCCAGGTGACTTTTTTGAAAATGCCTAAATGTCACGTGATCGATAACGTCATTTAACGGTCAAAAACCGGACAAAATCCTCTGTAGCTCTTTAAAATCCTCTGTAGCTCCTTAAAATCCTCTGTAGCTCCTTAAAATCCTCTGTAGCTCTTCAAAATCCTCTGTAATACGACACTCTTTCAACCGCCTCTTGCAGGTATTGCAAATTCCTTTTTTTTTGCCATGACAACAATAAAGTAAAGAATCAACATTCTGCAGGAAGTCAAAAATCATCTCATACCACCTTGCATTATGGCACAAAGATCAGGGAGAAGTGCATAAGTCTCTTCTGTTGTACGAGTCTTGGCATCTCTAACACTTGTTGGCATTTGATGCCAAAGAGTATAATGTTCCGTTATTAATGTACCAAGGAGCATCTTCTGGCAACTTCCTTTGTATGTTCATTTGTAAATTAATGTAGAATCAAAATTAATAAGTTTTTTTTATCTTGCAGGCGAGAAAAACATGCTTGAAAAGCCACTCAGTGAAGAGCTGAACATAGATGAGCGACAGGAGCAGCAAGAAATTCCAGAGTATACCCTTGGTCAACGGCAAGACCCACCAAAGTTTCCACAGCATTGTGATGACGAGACAAAAGATCTACTTGAGGAATGTTTACAGAAAGATGTTCTCTGAGCTCTTGCCAATGGAGTTCCTAGCAGTAAACATGGATGAGGATGTCTATTCCAAACTGGTTCAAGCTATTTGGAAGCATGGCAACCAGTACAAGAATATAATCGTGCCGATGGGTGGATTTCACCAGCTACGAGTCAGACAACGTTTGATCTACAAACGACACACATGCATGGGTTACAAGGACTGGTTTATAGACTCTGGTACGATACCAGCAGGTTCTGCCAACCAAGCTTTCCAAAGAAAGCACTACTATCGGTGTATGCGGGTCCTTAAAGAAGCATTTGATGCCCTTGTTCAATTTCACGTTGAAGACATCACCAGAAATTACGAAGCAATGGATGAAGAGTTTCTCATGAATTTGTTTGCACTCAGGCAGAATCCCTCATCTACACTAGTTAAAAAAGTGGTGGCACAAGAGAGCTTCAAAGACCTCTTCGCAGAGATCACAAGCACCAATTTGGTGACCAAATACTTTAACCGAGAAACAAAGGGAACAGCTGGCCCATTCAGATCTGGCTATAGCACAAATATAGATATCACAAATAAGTGGATCCAGAGGATGCACATTCACGCAAAGCTGAGAACAGCCATGAGGGAAGTTGAGAATTAAAACATCATCTACTCATAAAGAACTTACAGATTCTGGAAAGAGCAATCACAATAAGAATGCGAATTCTCTCGAAAGCTTCGCTCCAACAAGACTGATCCATTTCCAAATGGTCCGGCCAAGGTTATATGCGAAAGTTATTGGTGATGTTCTTAATGCCCCTGCAACTGGAAATGAAAGGTTCAAAGAATTTGTGAAGAATAATCTTGTCGATGGTAAAGAGAGCTTCTTTTCACCTATCAAGAAACTAAAGTTGCAAATTGGCATAGAAAAACCAAAGAAAACACCAAAAGCGTCTCAATACTGAAAGAAGATCGTCAAGCCTTCGGGCTTCTGATTGGCAAGGAAACATCTATTGAAGAAGCATTTGCTTTTCCAATAACAACCATACCTCTACGTTTTGCTACTCCTGATGGTGCACTACGACAAGGAGATAAAGCTGTTCTTCGTAATTTCATGATCAAGGAGTCAAATTCACTTGTAAAAACGCCACCAGACAACGCCAGATGGATCATTGATGGAATGGCCTTATTTCGTAGCATCAAACCCAAAGAAACATACAGAGCTTGGTTCAAGAGCGTTCTTCAATGCGCTAATCCTCCCCACGATGCAAAAGCAATACAAGTTGAAATCGTCAATGACCAGTATTTAGAAAACAGCACCAAAGCCAGCACAAAGCAGAAGAGAGGAGAGTCATCGAGGCGGGTGCACTTAGAAAGCTTGGAGCAAAAGATGCCCTAAGGTAAAAAGTGGCAAGAATTTTTCCACAATGATGCAAACAAAGAGGATCTGATACGAATGGCTGCCGTATTCTTTCGAAGTGCAGAGGGACGCAAGCTCCTTACGATCCCATTGATCATAACTTGCAGAGAGGAAGCATGGGAGATCTCAAAAAGCAAAGTAGAAGTCCTGCCAAGATGTAACCATGAAGAGGCCGATACCAGAATGATATTGCATGCTAACTCAAAAGACAAACTAGTTGTTGTTGTTGCCAAGGACACCGATGTATTTGTTCTACTTGTTCATGCAATGCAGAAGTGCAAGCCCACAAATGAATGGTTTATGTGCATAGCAACGAGCAATTTGTCAAAATTCGAAACATCGTTGAAAAGTTCGGTTCCAAAGTTTGCTGTGTTCTGCCACAGGTCCATGCTATCACGGGATGTGATACAACTGCATACAAGTACAACATTGGGAAAGTTAAAGTGATGAAAAAGATAGCAAGGAGTGAACAACAATGTGCGCTAATACAAGACATTGGCCGTAATGAGAGTCTCTCGCAGCAAGTTATGGCTGACGCAAAGACATTCGTTCAAACGGTAATGTATTGTGGAAAACCTCATGAAAGCTATGTGGAGACAAGAATACGCATCTATCAAAATCTGAAAACAAAATCGTCTGCAGCAGTTCCAGCTGACCCAAAATCAATTTTGGAAGAGTTGCAGCGTGTCAACTTAATATGTTTTATTTGGCTACGCTGTTTAGATGCCACTGTTACAAGACCAGATCCAAACGCCTGTGGTTGGTATTAGAAAGAAAACCTTAACCGTTTGATGCCTAAATGGTTCACAGGAAAGCAATTTCCCCCATCCCTGACAAAGTCAACGAAATCTGTTAAGCGCAAAGAGAAGGCTTCCTCGCAAGCACAAGGAAACGAAGCTGATGCAGAAGATGAGATAAGCAATGACGAAAATCATGCACCTTCAGCTAAGCGCTCTAGAGCTGTGAAGCGAAGGCGTCTTGAGCAGCCTACAAGAGAAGCTGGATATTCTGCAGATTCAGAGGCACAGTCAAATACAGATGTTGCGAATGTTTTGTCAGGTTCAGAGTGGGAGCAAGATTTCACAACTTCCGAGGAAGAAGTGAGTGATTCGTCAGATAGTGACTACCTTCCTTGAACTTTGACAACTGTGGATCGCAACAGTGGAAGTTTTAATGTTACATAATTCCAAAAACAGAAAATGGTCTCAAAAATGATAGACAAAATGCTTATATCATTTACTCTAGCTTTAGAATAAAGAAAACTTTAATTTTGTTGAAACATTATCACAACAAATCACGTTAACTTTCAAAAAGACAATTCGTTTCCTTGTTAAGTAAATTTGTGATGACGTTATCATGAAAAATGCTGATGTCAGCAATGCTGATGTTTAAATCTACATCAAACAAAAGCTTGTCTTATGGCGAGTCTGAATATTTGATTTTCTTTCGAGAAAAATGCACCAGTAAAGAGCTACAGAGGATTTTGTCCGGTTTTTTTACCGCTAAATGACGTCATCGATCACGTTGCATTTAGGCATTTTCAAAAAAGTCACCTGGCAGTTTTTGAAAGCATGAGCCCTCCTCTACAAGAATCCGTTGAGAAAACAAACATTAGGCCGAATGTCAGATTGTTAGGCTATATGTCCTTTCTATGGGGGGCTCCTAAAATCTCTCTGTAACTTGTAACTGTACATTATATAAACTTTGCTTCTCTAGCCTGCGAAATATCAGGGGTCATTTGATCTTATTATGCTGAACTCCTCAAAGAACATAAGCTTGCGTGAAAGGGAAAATATCAAATTCTGCACATTTGAAGGAGTCCCCCCAAACACGGTTGTCCAGACACCGTTTAATTTCCTATCAAGAATTGAATTAAGACTTGATTCAAGAAGAGATCTAAAAGTGTCAGAAAGGGATGTTTTATTCCGCAACACAAATTGTTTTGAAACGTGGAAAGACATTCTAGACGGGTTTTCGAAGCGAGATGAAAGTGCAAAGTATATTTCTGAAGGTGTATCGGTTTTGACAGAATTTTTTAAACTTTAATCGTGCAAAACATCTGTATTAAAATTTTTATATTATATTATATTATATTTGTTTTTATATTTCATTTTATATTCTTTAAATACGGTAGCCCCGTCGGTCCCCTGGACAGTTTTTCAGGGGCCGTGGAAAAACTTTTACAAAGAAAAATGAATTAAGAATTCAGTGACAGAAACTTTATACGGGGATATAAGCCATTGTCGCATCATTTATTTTGTTAATTAAACGGGGTTTTTTTCTTAGTATTGAAGAATACCTATAGCATACCGTTTATATCTCCTTGTATTTGATATTGTTATTTTTGGGGACGATGATTAGAGGTCGATGTCTTCGAAGCCACTTTCATTTCTCTCAGAAAAAACGTCTTACTGATACTCAAAATTAAAATCGCCCAATCCTTTCCCCCTCGGTGGCAGCTTACCTTTTGTCCCAAGCCCTCGCAGACTGCAACTTTGGTAAAAAATTTAAAATTAAATATCGAATAATCGGTTATTCGCAGTTAATGACGTGGCAGGGGGCCCTTTTTATTAGTAAGGTCGTCCCTATGTTATCAACCCCCCTAGGGTAGAAC
>JAYJMH010022726.1:0-19101 GCA_036873815.1 Phacellophora camtschatica
CAGACTTTTTAATTCTATCCGCTCTTGGCATCGTGGAAAAAGAAATTATTCCATTTTCCAGAAATTCATTTATTCCACGTGTAATATTGGTCTATGAACTTGTAAAATGAAGCACACACCTAGGCCAGCAGGTGACCTGATTAATTCGAATAATAACGAATTTTCAGCTTTTGTTTTGTAAGCATCTATGGTTTTGAGCCATTGTGGTTACATTGAATAATAGAAAACTATGATAAATTTCATTCATATGTCTGATCATCCGCTGCTAAATGTCTGTCAATATTTTCAGGGTAAATTGTTTTCTTTCCTCTTTAAATAAAAAATGACTGTATTTAAAATTATTATTTTCTCAAAAAGGGCACGTTTGCCCCCTCTGCCCCTCCTAGTGAAGGGCAAGGGGGGCGCTGCCCCCTTATGCCCCCCGCTCCGGCGTTCCTGCAAATATGCTTGTCAGACTTATCTACAATGACACCACGGCAAGGTCTCGTAAACTCCTTTTTTTATAAGATCACACTTTATAAGAGCATCAAGGCTCGAATTCTCAAAAAAATAGGAACAAATTAAGAACATGCTCAGCATCAGAGCTACGATTCCCAACAAATTCAATACCTTTATTATAAAATTATGCATTTACAATTTTCCACTACTTCACAAAAGTTTGTACTTTACTATACAAAACACGAATTGTTCCCTGTGTATTGTAGCAACATAGCATAAAAAACTGGTCACGTCATAAATTGGAATAAAATTAAAGAGGAAACATCAGCGCAAAAATAAGAACAATTTAAGAACATTCTGCCCCTCCAATTCTTAAAAAAAATTTAGCTGGTTCTTGTAAAAAAGAGTGTATATGGTCAGTGATATCAATTTCGGTCATTTCATTTTTGCCAAAGAGAGTAAATTTACGAGTCTGCAAATAATTTCACTTCTGAATGTTTTAGATGATCTGGCGCAAGTCATTAACGACCAGAGAATGAAAAGTAAGTGTCCACGGACAACTTTTTGTGAAGTCAATTGTTATTTCATCAAAGGATACGGAAACGATTGTTCTGCAGAAGATTGGACATTGCCATTCTGTGGTTCATGCGGAAGAAAGGGAAGAGTTTTAAGACCAGAGCTGCAATCCGCACATCAAAAATCATGCTTATTTTTAAATTAATATGCCTCCTAATAGGAATTCACATTTATGTATTCTTATCAGCATTAATTTATCACTCTTTGGAGTCACCAAGCAAGACGGAGACACCAACGAGCCATGTTGATTTGATTGTTGATAAGTATTTTACTTCCCCAAGCAAATGGCCTAAGAAGAGCAAAGCAGATCTTGTCCAAGAAATCAAGAGCGCTGTGCGGAAAGAAGACAATTACAACATGAAAAAGTCATTTGCAAGTCTTTCGAAGGCATATTTATTTTCTCTTACCACCATTACGACCGTTGGTAAGAGTTCATTGAATTGTTTTCATGAAAAATTAACCCAGAAGTTTTGTTTGTTTGTTTTATTGACAGTAGGTACTTCCTGCATTTGATACATGTACATAACAGTCGAAACCTGTTACGTTGTTGTGTGGATCGGATTGTCTATGTTTTTTTTAGAATTTGAATGGTTAAGATTCTGGACAAAAGTAGAAGAATAGCTTATCAGCAGGCAGGGGCATTTTTTTGGGGTGGGCTTATCTTTGTTGGTTAGAAATTGTCCGAATTTCTTCTGTTGTTTCTTTAAAATATTCCATTGTTTTAGCAAACAATAGCCATTGTTCTCTACAATCTTAAATTTTGCCTGAATTTCAAAGTTTTTCAAAATTATTTGGGTGTCCAGACCCCCACTACACCCCCCCAGCTATGCTCCTTTATATCTGCATGAAATAGACATAGATTGTTGTATCTAAAGACTCTGCCATAGCTATCAGTTCTATCTATCTATCCAAATTAATCAGTGAAGCCCATAGTGGGCATCACACGGTTGATTTGATATACGAAGACTGCAACACTTTCCACTCTTGTGTGGGTGCACCAACTTATTGAGGAGAGTAAATAAGAAAACAATAGAAACCAATAATTTCACCAACCTGCACCCTGCACAGAGAATTTTTTCAGGTGTGGTAATAGGGCTAATTTTCAATTTTATTGTTTGCGAAATTGTGAAACTCTTAGCCCTTTCTGAATAAACAGCCATCATATTGTTCAGGTGGAAAAAAGCTTTTACTTTCAATGGTGAGTTCAAAATATTTTAGAACCAAGTTAAAAATCATACCTATTATCCATTAAGTCTTTAATTTTATATAATGTCTTACAAGTTCACAAACTTTTTAGCAGAAAAATAACAAATTATGTTTTTTGAATAGACTAACAAGTACTATTATTCTTTTGCATATGATCGCCGGGGGGGGGGGGGAGTTGGATGGTACTGCCACCCTGTGGTCAAAATAGGTGTGCTCTTCATGAAGCATCCAAAATAAAGTTAACTGAAATTATAGAGTTTAGAAGTATTAACTGAAAATATAGAATTTAAGCACAATTAATTTTTAGCTATTGAATGGGTCGATTTTATCAGGTCTTTAACATGTCAATGTGGCTTTCCATAAAGAACCAAAAGGTCTGAAAATATATAATTTATGGACAGCAAATTAATTTATTATCTTGGAAACCTGAATTTTTGTTTCCAGGGTTTCCTAGGATTATCCAAGGATATCCTTGGACTGGGCTTGATTGTGAAAAGTACACACATTTCTATATACAGTATGAAGAGTCATTAAACTGGTACATTTATCTTCTTCTGAATATGAACTAACCCCACAAGTTTAGAGTTACAATTTTGACAGATTCCTTTCTCTTGTTTAATGAAACAATGTGATGCTCCCTGTGGAAAACTACTGAAACAAAACTTAAAATAAAAGTTACATGCTTAAATGACAAAGCAAAAACTTGTGCAGTGTGTCCCAAAAAAGTATTGATATTTGAAAAATCACCAATATTCAATTTCATTTCCAATCTTAAAAATGATATTTCCCAGCTATCACCAGAAAGGCCAAATTAATTGTACATAGAAACCATCACAATTTTGTCACATGAAACACTGATGACGTAATTACAGCTTAAAAACCCTGATTTTAAGCCATACTCTTAAATTACTTTGTAATTATGGCTAAAAAGTTTTTGTTATTCTTTATATAATAGCATTATTATTTCGCATAGCAATACTGCCCTAAAGTTTATCTGGAATGATTATATTGAATTACCATTTCCAATACATGCAAAAGCTGTGCACATGAAGCTCCTTTCTTTGGCAAGCTGTCGGCAATCTGTAGCTCTCTTTTATCCATTTCAAATTTGCAACTTCACCCCTATCAATCATTTGCTATGTCAGTTCACTCCTCATCTCATCACAGTTCTTAACTCATCCATTGACCCTGGACTGGCGTTTCTCCTCATATAGGTGATGGGCTTTCTTCCATGCTTTGTTGTTCCTCTTTTTGGTTCACACAACACCACTTTTGATTATTTCTCCTCCTCTGAAATAGCATTTTAATCAGCACATGAAAACAGAACTTTGCCTACATCTGTATGGAAGCAACATGTTTCCTCCAAAACAGAACTAACAGCAATAATTTCATAAAATAACGATGATCAATTTAAGATCTGATACATCCTATGGTTTCTTAAAATCCCAGTATGAAATTTTCTCAGTTGTAACTTTGCTTTTTCAATTAAAATTCGTTGCGCCACTAACGTCTTGACTAAACGTTTTCCATTCCATTGCAAAGTAATGTTGACAGAACCGCAAGGAACAGCTGATATTTTACCTTCGGTTAACAGAGCTGAAAACTCTCATCTAATCGACCCTTAAACGTTTCTCAATTGTTTTTTTTTATCAGGAAATGCTGGCCTATATTTGCAAACAGATGGAGGTCGGGTATTCTTTATAGTAACAAACGCGATTGGTATGGCATTCTATGTTACCCTTATCCACTATTTTGCAATAGTAATGCTGACAATACTAAAACAAGGTGTCGACTTTGCACTGATGAAAAAATTGAACACCAATGATTTGCGTGGATACCAATTGGTTGCAAAGTTACTTGTGGTGGTTCTCACGTACTTCATAGGATCTGTTTCTCTTGGTATATTGGGACTTGGCGGTTTAATTTCTGGCCATGGCTACATGTTCGGTGTATATGTGGTGGCAGATACCGTGCTTACAGCTGGAAATTTCAATATTTTGGCGTACGTATATGCTTGGAATGAAATTGGCTTCGTTGTATGTGTCAATGTCATTTTGCTTATTGGCTTGACTTTGCTGTACGCGGCTGTTTATCTGTCATTTCAATTTGCAATTGGCAGCGATTTTAACGAGTTGATTGATTACTGGTGGGGAGTAAATGAGAACGAGGATTATCAGTTGGTTGACCAGGACGAAGAGACGCCATTTGACCAATTTCTAAGCAACTTTGAGACGACCAAGAAAAATAAAAAGAAAAAAGGTGACAAACTTCCGTTGGTTTCAGATGATGAGAGCAATCCATTTGTGAACGAAGGCGAAAAAGAAGCAGGTCTCAAGAGGCCGTTGCAAGATGCACAAGATGCCCTTATACCTACCTTTCTCATCTCAGAAGCTTCTGTAAGTGAGGGTAGCGAAAAGAATCCATTTCTTGAAAGCGACGATGGAGAAATTGAAGGATCTTATATGCCGGGAAAGAAAGATCAGAAAGATGCTGATGAAATGAACAGTGTTGATTTGTCTGATACAGATAGCGAAGAAATTGAGAGGAGTGATCCAGAATCGCGCCATCCACCAGAGACTACAAATATAACACATAGTGACCACTCAAGCGATCGTAGAACAATTGAGACAAGGGACAAAACGTACTAACTCATTAATCGATATTGACGAACAACGTAAAACATTATATTTTCATGAGGTAAATGCGGGTAGAATTTTACATTCACTTTTGCATGCGTGCAGACTCGAAGCTTTCCACGTATGCTAATTAATTTCTAATACTTCAACGTAAATCTATCATGTAAATTTAATTGCTGTGCATGTGTTACTCCCTGCAAAATTACACTTGCATATGATTTACCTGTTTAGGAGAAATGTTTGTCAATTGCGCTTGTATATAGCCTACAGCTCCCTGTCATTTCTTAAATCTGTATTATTTTGCATTGTGCCATAAGGCATTTGCAGGGGGCAATGAGATATTGCAGGCCAATCTTCTCGAGTGCTGAGTAGACGGGGGTTGAAATAGGTGGGTGGAGTTGGAAATAATTTTAGAATAATGACGAGATTAATAATAATAATAAATTACCGTATTATTTAGAAATTTTTTTGAGAATGCAAGAAAGGCATGAAAACATAGAATGGTTTGCATGGTTTGGAAAAGCCTAAAATATAACAAACAAGGGGGTTGGAAGAAACCTCAAATTTTGATAAACGCGGGGGGGCGACTATTACTCGAGAGTAGTTACGTTATGCCGGACTGCTTCCTTTGCATCTCGATTTTATGCTTCGTTTCATGTTTTTCATTGCAGTTAAGCTAGCGCAGCGTTATCGCTTTCGTGCTTAGTTTCAAAACTAGGCTCCGGAACGCCATATATGGTCAGTGTTAAGCCTGGTTCCCATAAAATCGTAAGCGTCGTAAGAGTATGGGGACCAATAGGTGACATTTTGCGTAAGATTCCCGATTTAATGGAAACACTCCCTTGCGATCATCACGACTGTCCCGATTGTCAATCGTATAGGATCGGGAGAGTTTAACTGAGTTCAATTTTCCCGATCAAGGAATGGTTTAATGGAACCCGATAAATGATGGAAGGCATACGCGGGCTGGTAACGGTGGGCTGTTGTTGTGATTTAAGAAAAAAAGTTAACCCAAGGCCCCTTTTTAACCTTGCCAGCATCTCTGACTAAAGGTTGCCAGTCCGCCCAAACTCTCAAGACTCTTACAATTTTAAGGCAACCAGGCTTTAGATCATATCTTTAGATCATATTGGTGATATTTACACACACCATCTCTAAATATGTGACAAATATTACTCCTTCTTAAAATAAACATTTCAAATAACTTTTATTGAGAACGGAATGTATTATTGCTATTTGGCATACACACAGTGACGATTTGTGTCATCATAATCTGGAATAGTGTAACTAGGGATCTAAATTTCTTCATTATGAATGAATTAACGAATCTCAAGATGGATACTCAAATTTTGTGTGCAATGATGCTGTTGGGAATTTTTGGGGGATTTTTGGGGAAAATTTATAATTGTTAATAAATGTTTCAGGATAAAAATTTTTGATACGCTTTTTTGCTTTTGTGAGCTGTTTTGTTGTGTTTATTGTTCAAATTGTATTTATCTAGAATTTCATACGACGAATTGGAATATTTTATTTATTTTAATCAATCATTTAATCAGTTTTAGCAATGTTAATGGTTTAGTAACAAATGGTGCCTTCTCTAAATATAACTGCAAATGGTACCAACGTCGTACCTGCTCTAAAATATGTGTGTGAACGACGTTTGATAGGCCTGACACGTAACATGAACATAACCTAATTACAATAAACATGGCGGCGATAATATTTTTACCACGATGCACTACGTTAGATTGAGTCCATGGAAGTACCAGTTAAGGTGATCCTATCGAAATTCTATCATTGAACGCAATTCGTCTTGGTAAAAATACTACCTTCACTGTATTTGCCTGGACTTACTTACTACCTGAAGACTTGCTTTCTACCTGAAAGGAAATAAAAAATCGCTCCTCCCCCCCCTCACTTTGCTGTCAAGTCTTATATCACTTGCTCAACAGGACCCATGACAGGACTTGCTCAACATTACATTTCGAATTCTGGACTACTTTAGGCCCACTCTAACCGTTTTGGGGAGCGCCAATCAGAGCACGAGAATTGTTCAGCAAACGATAGTAATTATTTATCTACTTTAATGCCATAATTCCGGAATTTTGGAGCAATGAATGACAGGTAAAATAATGGAGTAAATGGTTCAATGTTGCAATGCATAAGATAATAATAAGATATGATGGATGAGATATAAACAACTAAACGAATCAGAAATTACGATAATTTATGTCAAATAACATGCTTATTTAAAAAACACGAACAGTTGGTTAAATATTATTCGAAACAATCAATTCGAAGTAAGTTAAAATCCCGTTTCGAGAATTGTAGTTCTTCCAAGAACCTTTGGGCTAATATTCTCGAGTATTCACACTGAAAACTTCCATGAAATTAGTACTGGAAAAGAGGAACCTTTTTCTGTGCTCTTTGAGTACTCCTGATCCTCTTCGTGGCATTATTCTGAGATTTTAGACCCCAGAAATGAGAATTGAAGATCTTTTCCTATGAAGGTTCTTATATGCGGGTTTTCACTGTACAGCACTGTTATTTGAAATGGCTTAAACTCTAACTGTAACCTGGGAACTTGAAGCAACTTTAAAATACCGCAAACCTCCGATTATGAGCCCCCTGAGCACTAGCCCCATTATGTGGCCCATCAATTTCTAAACACTAATTTCCTATTTTTGTTGTTTTTATCCACATAATTTTGTATTTATCTATATTATTACAATATGGTGTGTTTCTTTCGTTTTGATCATAAGATTCTTTAGTACGCCCCCTGCCCCCATGTATAAGCCCGTCAAAATAAGCTAATATCCAAGCCCAGTGCATATAATCAGAGGTTTACGGTATTTTGGGGAATTATGTTGTCTCTGAAGTCAAATTAGTGAAGTTCTGACGTCATTAGAACCAGAAATGCAAAGATTTCTCTCAAGAATTTTATCTGAACTTTGTGGTAATTTTATTATCGAATCAGAAAAAATGCAACCTGAAGGAATAATATCTGCAATGTTGCTTGTCTTGAAATGTTTCCAGAACTACGTGTTTTTATTTTGGTCGTTTTTGCCCACTCTTTAATTGTGCTCGATGACATCTTCATGGCAGTTTTGTGTGCAGAGTAAAAAATCAATGTGGTGTTGATTGCAGAAGTGCCAGTGTTTTTGTTTGTGGAAGCAGCGATGCCTGAGATTGCTCTAAATCCTGTCGCTTTTTGAAACGAACGATTGTTTGTGGTGTCTTGGAATGGAGTTTGGGCGAATGTTCCATTATTAGAGAAACTTGCGTTCGAATTGGTAAAACTACTTAAAAGTGACGTTTTGTTTGAAACATCAGTTTCTGTTACAGACATGCTGGTGACAAAATTCGTTGTTGTGATGCCATTTGGTCTGTGCAACGCCCCTGTTTCATTCTGCTGAACATAATAATGACTTGATGCAATTTGATGTTGATGGTTATCTGAAGTATTCCTTTTCGTACTTTGGTGATAAATTGTTGCATCTATCTTGCTTTCTGAACCGAGTAAAACTTCCTTTGATGCACTAGGACTAAAACCAGTCATTAAAATTTGGCTAGTATTTAGTATTGTCGTCGTCCTTTGGAAATAAATTGCTCTTTGTTTTTCAGAAGCAAGAGAAATTTCTTTTGAAATTGTAGAACTTAGATCAGCCATTGAATCTTGGGTAGTATTCAGGTCGAGCATTTGCTGTGTCGTCGTACTTTGGAAATAAATAGTTTTTTGTTTTTCAGAACCAAGTGAAATTTCCTTTGACATGGTAGGTCTTAAATCAGCCATTGAATTTTGGAACATTTGCTGTGTCGTCGTTTGGAAGTTGCTTGATTTGTGAGGAGCGCGCGACTCTTCATCAGTCACAGGAGTTTTCCACATGCCATAATTTAATGTTGTTTTAAAAAAAAATGAATGCCCTTCGGCTTTTGTTTGCTGTGCATCAAAGGTACTGTGCATATTCTTCGAGTTTACTTTGAAATTAGTTGAAAGAAGACGTGGAGTATTGAGAGTTTTAGTCAATAAATCTGTTCTTAATTCACTTACTTTCGCTTGAAAATATGATTGTTTCTTTGTTTCTGAAAATGCTAAAGTTTTCAGTGAATTTGTCAATTTGATTTCCTTATTATTCATAATAGTGTTCCCAATTCTGTCTGGGCATATACTTTTTCTTTGTATATGCACACTACTTGAATTTCTTTGACCTGTATTTTCTATTATCCATGCCAGGTAATTCCAAACAATAGTATAAACGCCATACTTCATCTGCCTTCCGCACCCTCGCCCCCAACTAACTATCCCTTGCACTTCCCATCTCTTGGAATTTTCTCTGCTTCGACAATGAAGAGGTCCTCCCGAATCTCCTTGACATGTATCAACACCTCCTCTAGCGTATCCAGCGCACATCATGTTCGTTGTGATCTTCAGACCATAAACATCCTCATGGGAGCAGATTTTCCTTGAAACCAGAGGCACCTCTGCCTTCATTAGAATGTCCGAGGCCGGGCCGTTCTCTGCCGTTGTGCCCCATCCAGCGATTAGGCATCGCGTACCTACTGGTGGTCGTCGAGTTGGCAGACATAGCGTATTTGTAAATACGCCCAAAATAAGTTTTGAAGCAAGTTGTACCAGGGCTATGTCATTGTCGTGTGTTTGATCATTGTAATCTGGATGAACTACGATAGATGAAACATTGGCTTCTTGTTCATTCCCTTCTTGAAAACGGATGTTATGGTCACCTTTCAAAAGAATTATATCAGGATGAGCTCTATGTTTCATATAAATACGCCCTTTTTATAAGGAATCTTAATAAGGCTGCAGTTCTAAATTTTACAACGATACCGGAAGAGGGTAGGAAGGGGAAGTTGCAGCTCTTACTCTTTTGTCAAGTGGGTGGAAGGGACAGAAGCGTCTTTTTCAAAAAATACATTAGTTTTTATAGTCATAACACATTTTAAATGTGAAGTGATCTGCTCCCTTTGCCTTAAGATACATCCGACATCTTTGATTCCCTGGCAAGAGTAGTAGAGTCATCAGCGCAATGTAAGCTAGTCTCAATGCATCAGGCCAAAAATCTCTGTCTTATCTAGGGCCTAAATTATGGAACAATCTACCATCAAATCTAAAATCTGCGAATAGTGCAAATGCATTTAAACACAAAATCAAAAACTACTTCATTTAAATTCTTTTTAAAAGAGAAGAAAGTGTATGCATCTACCACTAAAGTTATCTAAAAGTATTCTGGCTAATTTTACTAAAAATATATATACATTCCATGTTTCATTTATATAAGTTTGTGTCTTTATTTTCATGACATATCTCTATGGGGACCTTTATGGAATCAAGGTCTATCGATCTTATAGGGCTATACCTCCTACTCTAGTAGAAATACGTAATTTTTAAAATTATAACTTATGCATTTTTATTTTTATTAGTTTAAAGTGTTATTTTCATCGCAAATTTGTAAATATTCTTATTTTTAACTTTAGCCATTTCAGAATTGGTAATTTTTAATTTAAAATGGCAATAAATACTTACTTGCTTACTTAGGGCGCTTATTAGATTTTTATGCTGTATGGATGCGTCTATATAAAAAGGGCTTTTACTGGAGGGGCTTATTCAATTTTTGAGTTTACTCGGATGTTAATTATGCAAGATCTATAAATAGGATGGATGCATAATTAATCCAGATGTCAATCCTATTTAAATCGTTACGATTAATCTCGAAGGGTGCTTTTTATTAGGACCATTGTCCCGGGTAAAAATAAAAAGGATATGAATTTATAGCGGATCATTGGAATCTCTTACTTTAATTAATGATTAAGACATTTTTCAGCACGGCCAGAGGCTCAGCAAAACAGTTCGAAATCTCAAAAAGCGTCAAAATTTCTCTAAATTTCTCCTGGTGAGTAAGAGAAACTAAAAAAGGCTTTCTGGGGTGACGTGCTTTTAAAAGAAGATGGCGTTTGTTAGATTTCTCTCTTTTTAGGTGGTGTTTATTTGAAAAGCACGTTTAAAAAAGGGGGCGTTAATCCGAAGCATTTCAGTAGTTCGAGCTTTAAACAAGAAATTCTACCTATCGTGACTTTGTAGAGAGATTCATTTCTTCCATTGACGAAACAGTGAGCGGCAGTTAAAATCCAGCGATCTTCTATCAATGCTCCTCCACAAAAAAACTTTCCTTTTGCAATTCCTGTTCTCCAGAAGAAACCGACTTGCCACGGAAACTCTCCTCTGGCCGCGATTGTTCCACCAACTATTCTTATCACGTGATTTTTCATACCACACGTGCTGTTGCCTGAAATTGAAATTATCAACCTAAATACGAAATGAACTAACACTCAATAAAACAACATGCCCGTTTTGGGGTGTTCTACTAGAAATGATTTAATGTTACCCAAACATTATTTTTGAAAATAAATGGGAATGGATTGGGTACGGCGCCAGTTTTCATTGTTCCACAACCCTTCTGGACTGTCACAAATAGCTTATTCATATAAACGGACCAGCTCGAGAAAATGGGATGGCCTGCCTAAATGGGCTACTTTTTGTCCAAATTGAAGCGAGGTGGCTTAGTAAGCTAAGCTCACATTTGAAGCAATGATCCTTTGTCTTTGGCACCAAATAAACGAAAAGGTCTTGCCTGTTTACTGGGGGTGGTTGTTTCATATTGGAAAATTAATCTTGCAACCCGGCAGCTTAAGATCATAGACATGCTTACCTGGCACTCACTTGAATATGACTTAAAAAAATTAAATTACCAACATATACCAACAGGTCCTAACTTTCTTTATTTTCTGGTCTTACCTGATCTTGTATCTACCGCCGGCCTTGATATCCACGTCAAATGAAAGCCTTTATCACTGGTAGAGTCGTCTGTTTTGAATCTAACCAATGCTTTGTTTCCACTTGTAGTTAAGTTGCTTAAAGGTAGCTTTCTTCCACAGTACGTACCTGTAAGCCAGATAATTGGGTTATGCTTAATGTCATTTTTATACTGGGGGAGCCAAAAATATGTCGTCAGGTTTGCAAAGCTGCTATGGACGAGCTTTGGTTTTGATAATTCTGTTTTTGCTTGACGTTGATTTAAGTGGCTTTAACTTAATGCCTGATACCTTGTTTGTCAAATTATACTGAGTAATACCTGAGCTATATTAAAGGAAAGCAAACTTTAATGGCTTTCTCAAAGGTTTATTTGAAATTTACCAATTAGTTGTGTTGATGACAGGCCCACATCATACACTTTCAGTGAGTCGTATTCGCAACCTGAGCCATACTCGATGTCCAGCTCTTGGATTTTGATGGAAATTTTGTATCCTTGCATTGTCTCTATTTGAAAACTGCAGTTGAGGTTGTTTGGATATGGGTTTGGAAAGTTTGGACTTTCTAGTGCTCCAGATGAAGTATTAAATGTAGAATTACCACAACCTGAAAATGGACAAAAGTTGTTATTTTTTTTTCTCAAAGTAAGCATACTGTTGTCAGTTTTTACAGCCTTGCTCTCAGGAATACTTTGCAGGGATGGAATACTTCCTGTACTTACTTCACTTACCGCGATTAGCCTACTGACAGAAGCCTACCTTCCTCGATTTGTTGAATAGATTATGTTATTTCATGCGACATCAGCAGAATTAGACTGTTGATATTTCAGTGCCATCGGAACCAGGAGCTACACCCCCATTGAATTCAAGAACAATGGCGAGTTATAATAATTTATTAATTAAACTTTTATTCTCTATTGTTCTGAGAACAATAAGCTCCCCCAATCTGCAACACCTTCCGATGGCACTGATTCGAACGTGGCGCTTTATCTTCTCGATCATTTAGGAGTCAGTTAAATGTTGACGTAAGCTGCTATTTTGTTGTTTAGGACAATAGAAGCACCCACGAAGGTTAGAACTCGTGGTTGTTCAAGCACATGGTTTAGGACTTGTATTGTAGTTACTATTTCATTCGGTCGGATTTTAAACATAATTCATGGTAATAATTTTGACTTATTCTAGAATGTGAATGTCAGAAATGCAATAAAACGAACATGTTCTCTATTTGGACTTGACGACGTTGAGGATAAGCGAAATTGTATAATGCGTGCAAATATGTTGATAATCTGAAATTCTGGCTTTTAGGCTTTTTAGCGAAATCTGAAATCCTGAAATATTGCTTCAATCTGACGCTACGCTCCTACTTCTCACACAGATTTTTGACTCAAAATACAATTCTTCAAACAGAAGCGTACCTTGGCTTTCAGAAACGGCTTTCCATATCAGCTTGAACCCTTTTCTGTTTTCACTCTCGTCTGTTTTTAGCCGCAATCTTACAATATTAGATTTCGTTCTTAGTGGACTTGGTATTCGTGACCCACATATCGTGGATATGGTCTTGAATTTTTGCTGCAAGATAAAAACAAATATAAATAAAAACTCAAATTCATTTTATACAGAGTGCCAATTGAAAAGTTTCCACAGTTAATTATTAACTCAAAAAGTAGAAGAACTGCAGACTTAATTAGTTTCTCTTCTTAGTGGCTGGAATATACTTTTGGGGAAAATGTGATGAAGCGCTTAAATGTAGCCCAAACTCTATAGTCCCTAAAATTTTGCTTGCAAAAAGTTTGATTTTGGAATGCTTTGGAATCTTCTTGATTCTGTTTGTTTTACGTAAAACAACTAAAGAGAGGGGAATTTATTTTGGAAAGTAACTTTACCTGACCCCTGGAAAGGTGCTTAAATGGAAATTGTACATATATAGGGGGCATATCTGTTTCAAAATAGTAATGGGTGTGCTCCTGTCCTGAGTTCTGAACCAACACTTACCCCTTTTTTCTCTTGTATATGCAATTTATCATAACTGCAGGAACTGTCTTCCTCGATGTTGATGAATTGAAATTCAATCTTGATGATTTTTAGCTCTTGCACTTTTATATCCCATGTACAGTCAAGGTTCGAAGGGTAATTTTGTGGGTAATTTGGTGATGTAATTGTTCCCGTATCTTTCTCGATAGTTTGTCCACATCCTGAAAGAGAAATGAACCAGTAACGCGTATTTCCTACAACCTAAATAATCAAAATCAAAATTCTTGAAAACAACTTAGGCAGGGGCTGAGCTGGAGGTTTTTATAGGAGGGGTGCAAGCAGCATATTTGCCGACAAAAGAGGATAGCGAGAGGCTGTGGCTGGTTTTTGTTAGTTGTGATTTTGCTCCAGAGCAAAGCGCGAGAAAAACTTTTTCGGCTGATGAGAAAAAAAATGTGGGTACGGGTTTGAAGACAGTAAATTCCCGAAACAAAGGTACGGTTTTTAGCAAAAATGCTTTAATGTTGGGTTAGATATTTAAATGGCCCTTAATGTTGGGTATACATGAAAAATTTAACATAATCTTCAAATCTTCAAATATCTTAAAAGATATGGAGTTTACAAAATATCAGCGGCACTATCCAGTCCGACTAGCTGGACGTGTACCCTTTCTTGGGAGAAATGGCATGTCGATGCTATACTTTTTCATTGGCAAGAAATTATACCGTGATTGCGCATCAGATTTTATCAAAAATATGAAGAAATTAAATTTAAGTTTATTTATTTTTTACAATGGTATTTAAAATGATAATTGTTTCTTTACATTTTCTTCATTGACTTTTTACATTTTCAATCCATATATATTAACGGAATATTCAACTAAATTTTAGCCTACCTTGCAATGCTGGGCTTGGCAGTAATTGAAAGTTCTTCGAAACTCCTGTCGTAATGTTATCACTCTGTAATTAAAAAGCTGATAATTTAAACATTTTTGTTTCAATTTAGATACAAACGCTGGATAGTTTTTCCAGTGCTGAAAAACTTTGTAAAAGATATATAACTCTCAGCATGAGAATTCGGACGCCAAAATAGTAGTCACAGATAATTTCTTACCATATTAATTGAATAAAGTCTTTTCTTTGTAATTTTCTGGTCCTTTCTTTGTATTTTTCTCTGTGTTGCTCCTGTGTATTTGGTAGCAACTTGAAGATATTTGGAGTAAATTGCAAAAGAAAAACAACAAGAACACCGAGAAAATTACAATGAAAAGACAACGACTTGATTCAACAAATACGGCAAGAAATTTTCTGTAACTTTAATTTTGGTGTCCGAATTCCCATGCTCTCATTAACTCGTTAACCTTAAACAAAAAACAGGTTTTGGATTAATTTATCCTTTAACTGATTAAAATGCACCTATCTAAAAGTTTGAGAAAAGAGTGAGCTCGGCTTTATATAAATTCTGCTGCAATAAAACATAACTGAGTGACGATTTTGTGTGAAATATTAAATGACTTTTTTGTTTAACCATGGCCACGAGAAGAAGTATTTCTAATTAGTGTCGACATTCTTTATTTCTTTACTGAAGTTTGAAAGAAGTTCTGGACTTGGCTATTGCCTGAAAAACTTTATTTTACCTCATTACCATAAACGAATTGCACTAAAATCGCAGAGAATACCACAAAGTCACATATATGCCATGTCTTCTGTCTCAACATTTTTCTTTTATCTAATCTCTTAATAATTGCTTTTCATTACGTTTTATGAAGCAATATTTCATATGTTTCCATAGATTCTGTAACTCTGTAGCTTTATGCAATCCAAATTTTGTAAGTTCACAATTTAAATCCCAAATCTTGTAAGTGCGTTTAGATGTTTTGATTCAAATTTAGTTTTTAATTAACAGGTGTGCACACACTACGTCCGACACTACGACTTGCTGTTTGAGCAGTTTTGTTTGTTTCATTTCGAAATTGCATTAATCAGGCATGAAACTCTTGACAACATCAAAAGGCAAAACGTAGCTGTAGAATTGTTTTTTCATACGCGCTGTGTTGTGAGGAATACTTCAGTCCTATTTTTAAAACTTAAAAAGGCTGTATTTTTGCGGTGGATTTTCATATTTTTATTATCGTTTAATTATAAATTGTGTCACAGGAAAAGGGTTGTGTGAATTAATTTTTTCAATTTATGTGTCAAATTTTTATTTCGCAAGAGATAATTTTGCAAATATTGTCAGCTTTTTTATTTCAATTTTTAAAATTTTCCTTTTTTAGACCTTATCTTTATTAATTCTTTTCAGTTTCGGAGTACACATGACTTTTTAAGTATAATAGTCAGTGCTAAAAATATACTTTGTATACAATTGTTGGACTATTATTTTATATTTTTTGGCGAAAAGACCGGACAAAGAACGGACCAAGTGGTGAAACCTGGAACGAGCGCGACTTTTGTGGCCTTTGTGGCGGGCAAAATTCAAATTCCTTCCCAGATTCTTTTCACAAACGAAGAACGGCAGCAACAAATGGCGCTTTTTTTGCTGTCACACCCCCACCAGTATCTTCGAAAGAAGTACTTTTTGGTTCTGTAATTGATTTATGATTCAATTTAATTGATCCAGAAGAAAGTTCATTCATCGCTGACCCAGAAGAATGGATCTTACGCCATGCAGATCTTTTCAGAAAGATGATCTTGAAGTAACAAGAAACCCATTCGACAGCAGGGAATTTGACAAGGAAAATTTGCCTGCATTCAGTCCTTCAATTTTTATTCCTTCTGGACTGAAGAGTTCTGAAAAGGTAAATAAATTTTTTTAGTAACTTAATTACATCTGTTTTATCTATTTAAGTTTTTTATCTATTCTTTAATACATAATATAAACAACGGTTCGGAAATGATGATGGAATGGGCAATGGGCCTAATAACCTAAATAAAAATTAAATGAAAAAGAGCAGAAGGCCTATTATTCTATTCTTTGAAGCCACGCTTTTTTACTTTACCTCCTCCATACGGTGACTTGTAGTGGCGAGGTAACTTCTATTATCTGTGTGTGTTTTGAGTTTTTTTTACATTGAAATTTATATATTTAAAAAGAGTTTATCTAAGTTTTATTATCTTTTATTTCTTATTTTATTTCTTATTAGAGTTTATCTAATTTGATTATCTTATTTCAGAATTTAGCTAAGTAAATTGGTTTTCCGGTCAACGTCGTTAAATTAAACGTCAATTTTTTTTTACCAATAATTTCATATCACAATCAAACAAATGACTGACTAACATTAACAATCAAAATATGAATTTCAAAGCAAAATTTTCTAAAGTAAAAATTAAATTGGTCTAAAATAATAATCGTTGCTGAAAATAAAAAGGTTGCTATTTATTGGAGATTTTACAAGAAAAAAGGCCAGATAACCGGGTGAATATTTGAAAAATAACATGGAACCTGTTCATCCCTCTAGTCTTGTGTCAACGGTGCAATGGGCTATTCCATTTTCTAGTCTGTACAGAGGATTGAAGGCAAATTCCAGGGAATTATTCCCTGAGTCAACCCCCAGAAACCCAGGGTACAATTCCAGATGACCCCCCCGGGTGTGGAGGAGGGGATTAATGTTTTCCTTGGAGGTCTGTCAACAAAACATAAAATAAAATACAGGTTGTTATACTTTAGACTCCTGATTTTCCTCGGGTACAATTAGCAACAACCTGGATTCTGGGACCATTAAACTGACCCCCGATTTACAGGGGGGTTAAAATTTGATCCCCCCTGGAATCCAGAATCTAAATCTTTCCCAAAATATGCCTTCTATACCTCTGTACAGACTAAAAAGGGAATAGCCCAATGGTGAAGGAACATCATATTTTCCATATAATCATTTGGCAAAGAAATTTTTCACAAAGTAAAACAAGAAATAATGACAATGTTGCAAGCAACAATATCATGAAGTTTTTTGCGTTCAACGGTATAAAAAAACAGAGGGTCTAGAAATATTTTTTGGAGGGTTTGGAAGTTTATAGTAGTGGGGCTTTTTATCAGATTCACTGTAAATTTTTAAAATTATTATTATTAATGAGAAAGTTTAATTGTGATTTTGTTAAATGTTTTAACTTGGACTTTTTTAACATACAGTTGAGTGAGCTTTGATTTCACTCTATTCTTTAGAATGTGCACCACTAATGACAAATTGAATGTGTACATTGTATTCTTTGGACCATTTGTTCTGGTTTGATTTATGTATGAATATGACCACACCTCCAAACAATAAGAAATTAATTATATCTTCTCTGACTTTATTGAGAAAGTTCAAACTTCATTCTGCAACTCACGACATTGCTCTAGAACTTTCAACAGTTTTAATGAGATGGTGAAACAATTGAATTTTTCGTCAAACGAAAATGTTTTGTTTCATCTGCATTAACCATAAAACCATTATTTCTAGTGATACTTGCATGCATGAAAGCCTGAACATTTTTTCATATCCCTATTTGCACTGCAAAAGTAATCTTTGTTCTACTATTGAATTGATTTTATTTCAGAAAAATAAAAGCTTTAGATGGTCCATTGATCAGATTGCATCATTGGTGAGTTGGTGTATAACACACCATTAAAATTACTTGATTTTTATCATCATCAACAATTCTATTATTTTTATTCATAATTGCTGGTTATTTAAATTATAAGGGAAAGGGGGCATCCATAAAGTAAGTATACACTAATTTGACTATCCCCCTCCCTTTGACCTCATCCTCCCTTTTGTATGCAGAATAACAATTATAGACAAAGCTGACAATAGCAATAGATGTAAACTTTTGGTTTACCCTTCCCTTTTATGAATGCCCCCTTTCTCTTATATATATTTGTAGTTATTATTAACTGTGTGATTTGTCTGTTTTAGTCCATACCAATCTCATTATAAACTTGGATTATACACAGTCTTGTATTTTGAAAAATTGTATGTATTTTATTTTCTGCAGAAACCTGCAGAAATAGATGAGTTTCCAAACCAAGAATACAGTGTATCTTATGAAAGGTAGCATTATTGTAATACATTTATCTTTATTTAATTCATATTTGTTGCTTATCTTTCTTTGTTGGACTTTTGTTACTACTTAAAATTATATCAAAATATTAAAACAAATTGCAATAACTGTGTATCAAACCTAAGCTTCTTAGTTTATCATTTATTTTAGCATTTAATTTGCTTGTTCTAATTTAATTTATGTAACACAGATAAAACATTTTAATTATATAGATAATTTTATTTTTATTTTCTTACAGAGAAGAAGACGAAGTTGCTGCTCAAAATGCTATTACAGAGGTAATTACTCTTGAATATTACGATTTGTTTGTCATCTAGTTATTAATTTGTTAAATATCTTTAAGTTATAATAATTATTTTACCATATCAGTAATTGTGTTTATTTTTATGATAACCTTTTTATACTGATCAAAT
>JAYJMH010022737.1:0-19100 GCA_036873815.1 Phacellophora camtschatica
AAGCCATTATTAGAAATCCATTTCCAATAACTTGCGCCTACACGATTTTAGGCAAAAGGCCGCATTCGTTTCAAACTCATGTTCTGGCCCCTAGCTCCTAGCTCTTGGCCGTGTCCTTGAAACCTGATTTTATGTCTTGAAACTCAAATCGCCTTCAGAAACGTTTGGAAACTAAGTTTATGATTTTAACAAAACTATAAATGAAAATTTTTCCGAGCTGAAAGTATTTAGAGCGTTGAAAGTTATCAAATAATTATTAATTACAAATTATATTGAAAAGCATTTGTGCCCAAAGATTAATTTTTTAAACAATAAATTGCAGCTTGTGTATTTATGATGAAATTTAATTTTTTTTAGATGAGGAAAATGTATTTATAAAAGATTCGGGATACAAACCATCTGGATCAATTTATGGAGATTTGTGGAGAGGCGTACAATTAGAGAAAGCAAAGCAAAATAATAATAACGCGTCGAGATATTGCCGGATGTTGCAACATCACATCGATGTAGCTATATTTCTATCAGCACAAGGATTGGCTATTCGTGGCCACGGTTGTTCCCGCATACTTCAAATGATCTATTCATTAACTGAAAAGCTTTAGATTTAGAGAAGATCTATGGTTAAAATTACTAAAAAAGGAGAATCTTACCAGGAGCTTAGACCCTGGATCCTAATGAGGGGCTTGCAGTGCCTCCCATACCCCAGCTGTTGTATGTTAAATTTTCTATCTTCAGACCAATAATAACTAATTTTACCTCCCAGCCGCCACTGGTGCTAGGGTAACCCTACCTCCTTGTAAACAGTGTCTGAGATTGCGCAAATCAATACAAAAACCATTTAAATTAAATCTATTATCTGTGAAACGATTTTATTTATATGATTTCATTTATATGATTTCAAATTCAGGTGTCAGTAACATGATATTATCATTATCAACGGTTTTTGGAGATGATCACAGGGAACCAGAACTGCGCTATTTTGATTTCTCAAAATTAAGCACGTTGGTTAATCTATTTTATACAAACCAACAGGACGGTACTATGTCACGAAACACAAAAGACAACGAAACTGCACTGTGTTTCTTTACTGTGTCCTTCCTGCGCCTACAGGCCTTTTAGAAAAGAGTTGTGCCTTCGTTGTGATGCTTTTTCACGTTTCATTTTTCACGGCTATCTCACGAGGAAAGAAACACAGTCACAAGTTCACAAGAATTCAATCGGTACGTTGTTCGTCAAACCCATGCCTCGAGTTCTAGTTCGAAAACGTAATCCACGTCAATTTTGTCAAAGAACGCAGGGAAAGGATTCTCTATTGACCGAAGTGACGTTAGATCTGTCAAAGAACACAGGGAAACGAGAACTACAGTACAGTGCAATTAATCAGTATACTCCAAGCTAAGTGCACTTCCACACATATGCTACAATTTAACAGCTTTCATGAATTTGATTAACTGTCAAAGTTGCCAATTCTTTACTTTTATTTGCTGTCTGCATGGTCAACTCTTTAGCTTACAATTAAAACACATGTTAATATAGTTATAAATTCGTGCATTCTATTCGACAACTATAGAATATAGAATGAGAGCTAATATTGCTTGCTGTACCTAACATCACCACTTAAAATCAACTGTTACTGGGCTTTCCGGCTGTGTTTTCCGGCTATTTACAGGATTCTATTGTCATTCCATTACAGAAATGTATTATAGAAGGTTAAAGAAATCTATTATGATTCTTCTTGTTTTCATGCGATTGATTATGATTGTGATGTGACCAGCACATGATACATGATACATGACACAATCGACTTATTAGTCTGTTTCCATTTTGAAATTAGGGGGGTGAGTCGAAACTTCCGACGCTTATCATTCAATAGACGCTAATTTTTGGACCCCCTTCCCACCACGTTAGTCTCCCCGCAAAAATTCACGAAACATATTTCAGCCACTACAATCGTTCACGAAAATTATGAGACTGCTTTCACTTTCACCTTCCCTTGGCACCGCGGAGCAGTCTGAAAGTGGTGGGGCTAAAAAGAGCGAACACAACTTTCACGCCCGGATTTTTTTCTGCGAAACTGGAAAATCCAATGCAAATTTTATTTTACAGGGGGTAGAACATGAAAACCAACTGAAATCATAACATAAACGTACGTTGAAATATTTGCAATTAATTTAAAGTTTTGCCCGCATTTACCTCCTGAAAATATGACGCTTTACGTTGTTTATCAATGGGCCCTATGTAAAAACTTGAAAAGCAGAACATTATGGCAAAGCAATTCGTGCCGGTCTCAATATATTTTGTGAGGGATTGTAGGCCTAATTTTCTTCTTCTCGTAACCAGATTTAAAGATGGATAGAAGACCGCAAAAGATTTGTCTTCGAACTTTTCTGTCGTAAAAAATTAATGTCCATGCATGATTGATAAATTCTTGTCATTTTACACCCCTCTACCGAAAATTGTCTTTGAAAATTAATTCTAGGGATGTATGATAATTTTTGTACTTTCATGAGGTAAAATTTTAAGAATAGCACATGAATCATTGCCGTCACAAAAAACACATTTCAGGTATTTTTCTTCACTGAAGTAGCCTAATCTTGCCACAAAACAGAGCGAAAAAGACAAAAAGTATTTACAGCAAAGCTAACCGGATAAGAAGCAATTCCCATCGTTAATGGAATGTATTATTCTTGGCTGTATTATTGTACACAGCTTTCTATGCTGTTCTCTTTTCCTCGTCGTTATAATGTTATTACCTAGGGCAAGTGTTATGCTGTTGTTATCCATTGTATATAGCCGTGTATGCTGTTTTTGTCCATTTTTGAAATTCTTCTCCAGAGTCATTAATAACTTTCTTGTGGTGCGATCAAAGAAATGGAAAATTAAATATATCTTAAGGAGCCTTTTTAGTTTGTAGGTACCATGCACGTTTTTTGCTATATAAAGAACCAAGTTCTGGTCCCAGTACTAAAAGTTTGACAAGATGGATTTTTAGGTAACCATGATTTAAAAATTACCTCAAGGATACAATAAATAATTCTGAGAATGATAAATATTATACAGTTGATTCAATTAAGTTTCTTTCGTTCCGCCAGGACTGTGAGTAAAATGTCAAATCTCACAGGTGGGAAAAACTTGGCAGTCTTTTTGTTCTAGTGGTAAGCTTTATATAAGCTAGTACCCCAGGGGGGACAGTACCACCTGAATTGGTTAGGAAGCGTGTCATGCATTTTTGGGTCTGGGATTTCGATTAGATAATATATTTTTGGGTCTGAAACATTTTCATAAAAAAATATAACGTTGCGCCACACTTTCACATTTTTAGGTTTGCGTTTTTGTTCCATTACATTTTTGGGTCAGCTCAAGATTTCCTCGGACACGTTCCCTATTGGTTGTACTGTCACCCGCCCATGGGGCTATTACTCAATTTCCTAGAAGCCAGTTCCTCGTAAAATTCGTGTAGTTTCCAGTGGGAGACGAGGGGCGTTAAATAGGGGTATTTTATCAAGACATGAAATCATGAAATCAACAAGAATCTAAATTAAACCTGAGACGAACTGCGAATATCTACAGAATTCTCATCACCAAGAGAGTGGGAGAGTGGCCTGTATTTAGCTCTGCTAAAATTTAACAGCAACAAAAGCACAATAAAGGTTGGAAAGTTGGTACAAATATGTATTCTCCGATTTTCGAATAATCTCTTGGAGAAAACAAAATTCAAGTAGAGTGAAACTTTATGGATTCAATCTTATTAACAAAATTATTAACAATATTTATGAATTTTGAATGTGAGCAAATTTCTTTAGGAAGTTTTCAATTTGAAATATATCCAATTGAAAGTGCAATCAAGTGATTTCAGTTGAATTTAAAAGTCCTGCCGTTCGCAATTGTTTCTTAATTCACTGGAATGGGTATCTTTTTGCTCCCATTTCGAGTCCTTTACTTTATAGTCCTCGCGATGCAGTTTTCCAAGCGATAAAGGAATATCGTATGCCATCGCAAGTTTCGAGAGATGGTCGTCGTTAACACCGTGGAGTCTTCTTTCGTGTGCCTTGATGTCGTCATCTAAGGTGAATGGTCTTCTGTCTTGTCTTTCACTGTTCGTCAACATTGGCGAGTCATCAACGTCCATTTCACTGGGGTATCGATCTAAGATTCGTTCGATCGCGAACACGGGATCACCCTGACAGGTTTCTAATACTCTTTTTAATATCTGTACTGGCTGTTTCGGGAATAAGCGTGCTAACATATCTAACGGGTTCTTTTTATTTGATTTCATGACGCTTGCCTCCATTGACTGCAACATTCGGCGCATCTGTTCTTTTGATTTCTCGCTCCTTGGCTCTGGACCGAATCGAGGAGCACACCATGGTCGCAAAGTGCAGTATCGGTCGTGACAGCAAGGCTTTGAACCCTGCAAAGGACTAGGACAAGATTGGAACGAAGAAGGACGCGGTGGAAGAGGATACATTTCAGCTGAAATTGGTGTCGGGTACCCTAAAAGGAAATAATGGAGAAAAAATATGAAGTTTAGTTGGCCATTAACGCGCTAAAACAATAAATTTCGAAACTTCAAATCAAGTACAATGATAAAACGATAAGTTACATCTGTAATTTTACTGATGTTCACAGAAAATGTTTTTATGTCTAAGTTCCAAAAGTTCTAATTTTACTCCAATTAACTTTTGATGTATTTTCATAGATTAAATACCCTGTTCGCATGAAGAAAACTGTTTTAGTCGAAATTATGGTTGATTTTTATTACACGTCAAAGTGCGAAACTAAGTGGATGACGTGCCCATTTTTTATTTTGAAACGCGCAACAGAGAGGTCTCGGTCGACTATGCTTTGACGTCATAGAGAAACAATTTGGTGCCCATTGAGCTATTTAGTTAGACAGCACATTACTCACTATTAAGAGTAAAATGTTTCAAAAATGTTGTTTCTGAAGCCAATTTTTGTTTGCGCACGATTATGGTGATTGTCAATATGTAATAAATCGGAACGAGGGGGGCTTTGGGGCTATAGCCCCCCAAATAATTTCAAGAACAATCGTGATTTAAAACAATTACTTCCGACGACACTGAATAATTTAACAATACGAAAAATTGATTTGTAATATGTATTGATGTAAAAAATACTTATTAAAGTGTCTCATTTTATATCTTAATAAATTTGTCTTATGTTGTTTTTATCAGAAAATTCAAGATGCTTACCTCTGGACGGTGCTGTGCCTCCGGCAGGAGGCTGGAAGGCAGACTCCAAATGACGTGGAAGAAATCTGTTTACTCTGTAGAAATAACTTGCTTCTTGCGAATTGTGCGGAGGATAAAATGCCATTCCTAGAAGAAAATCATTCTTGCATATTTTTGGTATGACATTTGGAATCAAGCTTTCAATGCATGGCGAAGATAAAACACCTTAATAAAGTTATTGCTTTTTCTTTGTCATTTTGTCACATATCAGTAAGTAAGTAGGCATACCGCTATGTAGATGGCTGTAGAAGGCAATTTGAAGGCCCATTTTTCATTTTCTGCTACCCATGATTTTTCATTTTCTGCCCCATTCTTTTCCCTTGTCTGAAAGCCTATCACCCCCCCCCCCCCACCTGATCTGGTACTCACATACCGACCTCGAAAGGCTAGACAGCTGAAATGGCTGTATGCTCCGTAGTCATACGCTCATACGACTAACCTTTTTCAATTTTTCTCGCTTTTTTTGTTCAGCAGTAGCTCATGTTCTTTTTGTCTCACAAATTTTAATATGTTACATAGTATTTGCTTAGACGCGCATAATACATTCTGAAACGTTTTTACCTGCATGAAATTCTCTCCCATGAGGCATTGCTCCACGAATGCCATCTCCTAGAGGTCCAGGTTGCTTGGCTCCAGGTGAAGCTGGTCGTAAACTTGGTGATGTTGCCTCACTGTTACCTGAAAATGCGAAATAAATGTATAATGTACAACATTATTTGCATATCGCTTTAATTATCATCGGAACACAGTTTTCAGACAGATGTTTGTAGACAGTTTAAAAAACACTAGATAGATTGATAGATTGCAGACTGCAGACCAACCCAATAGATTGCAGATCAACCCAAAAATCTCATCTCTAAAATCTTTTTGTTCTGAAAAAATCTCGTAGATTTTTTTAAGCAAATTTCTTGCTTAGCTTGGTAAGGTTCTAATTAAAATGCAGATGTATGTTTGTGTGCTTCAAAGTGTTTAGGGAGCAATACACTACAAACGATTCTAGACTGCTTATATTTCAGAAATTTGCATTCAAAACTTTAGTTAAAAACCGGATATTTTGATAAAAATAACACCAATTTCCTAGGTTGAATGTTCTAATAAAAAGATGATTTCTCGTATGCTTTTCACTATAATATTTTTACTTTCCTTCTTCTTCGTAATTACCTCACAAAAACACCCAGCGATGACAGTTAACAAGAAATGTTTTGTATATCCCATAAGGGCTTTGACTGCTGATTTAGCTTCAGTTACCCCTCAAAAAAATAGCTAAATTCTTTCATTTTTTCATTGTTTTTCCCTAATTTTCAGAGTTCTGCCCTCCTTGCCCTGAACTGCTCCGGTATGTTCAGTTCAGTTCAGTTTATAATTTTAAAATTTCATGCTACATAAAAATATACTCTAACAAAGCAAAATTAAAAATTAAAAAATCAGGTAGAGATAATATTATATCGCAAACACATTAATTTGCATAAACTCTCAAGGTAGACGAACTAAGGAGAAGAGACGACCCCCTATGCTTGCAAGCACCTGATTTTCAAGCAATAACCAGAATGCATTATATTTCAATGTCTAGCTAGTTATATAAATATGCGAATAAAACTTTAAAATTAACAGCAAACGAAATTTAAATGAGTTTCAAACGTCTATGCATTGATAGGTCATCCTGTAACATTCATTCAGTTTACGCCATCTGACATTTGATGATCTTGTCTTTAAGAAATGCAATAAATCCATTATTGAGATATAGCTTGTAACCCATTGAGAAGTAATTTACTTATGATCAGATGTTGCCCAACCATATCAAAATATATCCAGCAGGGATTCAAAAAAAATTCCTTGCCAAGTCATCAGAAATAGAATTACGGACCACGAGATATACGGAATTGTGTATTTATTCTAATTTATGCTAATTTATTATGCAGTTTCGAACTGAACCTTACTTATTCGAACCTTAGAATGTGGCGTTGTTTTTTTCTAATTTTCAGAGATTCGATCCAATGTTGACGTGTTTCTATTGTTTGAGTCACGAATCAAAACCCGAAAATGCAAGAAAGTTAAATAATGAACAAAAACTCGTTTTCAATTAGCAAAGGGATATTTTCAATAGCAACTATTATTGTTAGCAGTATCATTATTTTCTTTATTTTCATTCCATTGTCTTCAATGCAAGAATCTACAACTTAATATGCTGGAATCATACGGTAAAACATCGCAATATCAGATACCTTTTCGTGTCGTGTCGCATGCGTGCATTGATGCCTTATTTAAACTAATGCTCTAATATAAGAATATCTGAGAAGCATGCATTATTACTTGAAAAAATTGGGCAATATTTTGGGGAATCTTTTCCCAAAATCAAATAAGCGGGAGGGTACAGCAATTAGGTACCCGAGAGTACGGTCAAAACACTTCCATGATTAATTAAGGTTGACCACCACACAAAAAAGATCCTCAAAGGAAAGGTCTGAATTTTATACCATTGTTGATGTTGAATCCTGCTGAAGCCATATGTCCTATTTTCACAAAAGATACAAAAAGATTACTCAATGCTTGTTTTAAAGTTATGTGGTCAATTATAGAATTTGTAAGTAGTAAAATATCAATTTGAATGATAAACTGAGCGCCATCCCAGATGGCCAGTATCTATTAAAAAATGAATCAAATTCGCCGTTGTGTTGAACAAAAGCTTTTTTAAAACTATAAAATTGTCCGCTGGATAATATTCTTATACGAGAAGCCTTTGCCGATTTCACGCTGCTGAAGAAATTAAAATAATCCTTAATTGGATAACTTTGAGGATTTTTCCCAGAGTTTATTTGTGCTTTGGTGTAGGTTCATTCAACGTCTGTCCTTCGTTCATTCAAAATTTTTCCACAATTTAATCCACTTTGGTGGAAATTTTATTGAAAAATCATTCTTCTTAAATGAAAAAATCCTTCTTTTCGCTATCAGCAAATTATAAAACACGTATAAACCAGGCAAGACTTGAATACGATTTTCGCTAAACATGTTCGGCAAGCGAAGAGCCAAGCCCAAGTCCAATACGTTAACATTCATAATTTCCCGATCCTTCTTTTAATGTTTGTATTTATCACATTCACTCAATCGTTTCTTCCTAGAACTTTACCGAGTAATGATAATCAGCTTTCTTTGGAAAGGTTAAACTACAATGTTTCGAAATGAAATGACTGCAAGTGGTGTTTCGGTAGTCTTACTACTTGATTTTTAGTTGACTCGCTACCAACCCCCCTGCCCTCTCCTGCAACTATAGGTCTCGCAGCTTTACAGCCCAAACAGATTTTGTTGGCCTAGTTTCTGTGATTCTTGAAGCCTAAATTACGGAACAACCGAACACCCGCAAAAGTTAACTTTGTTGTTGTACAGTCAGTTGTTGGTCTGCCAGTCCGCCAAATGAAAATTTGAAAACTCGAAAGAGGTCAAGTCAAATACATCAATCATATAAAGGAAAAATATCACCTGGCCACAATGAACGAATCTGATTGGGACCTCAACTTCTATGAACTGGATAGATTTTGATGGCCTCATTTATGTGATTCTTGAAGCCTAAATTACGGAACAACCGAACACCGCAAAAGTTAACTTTGTTGTTGTACAATCAGTTCTTGGTAGCGAGTCAACTAGGGATCAAATAGTAAGACTAGTGTTTCGGTGCAATTTTGCTTTTCAAGACAGTGACGCCTACACCTAATTTCGCTCTATTTTTGCAAGACCAACATATGCTACAATTTACTTTAAATGCTTTCATCACTCGATAAATATATGATAATGAATTTGCTAATCAGAATGAATTTCAAAATACTGCCCAAGGAACATAAATTATTTACTTATTTGGGTTCCCACTTTGATATAACTATATTTTCTAGATTATGATTGCATTCAGAGAAAAAGAATGCTAGTTCATGCAATTTAATTGAAGTTGGGTGTTTTTTAGAACCAATCCTTGGGATTCTAGAAATTTTGAAGCCAGCCAACAGTACCTTTAGTATGCGCAACAATAGACGATTCCGCAAAAGATGGCTGCAAGGAAATACTCACATGATTCATTGTGTTCGCTTTGCGAATCATTTGCAGTTCAATGGGCATTCGATTATCGAATGCAATGAATCTTGGGAATAATTTTCTGCTGCCGCCATCTTTTGTGGAATTGTCCTTTAATGCGCAAAGAATATTTATGATTTTCCTTGAGATTTTCTTACCAGGATTGCCGCTCTGATTTAAAATTTTGAAGAACTGATTCTAAATTTTAGAAATAATCGAAATGGGTTGATTAGTGTGATAAAATTGAATCGTGATCTATTTGATATTATCTTAATCTCAATATTTCTTGATCGCTAATTTCTGATGATCATTTTTCGTGATCCTCTTATGGTGGTTTCATACCGATAAGGGTTCAAGAAATTATCAATAAATTTACATTTAGAATTTTAAGTTTATTTTAAACGGAACATTTTTGACGAGCTACCAAAATCGTGTACTGCACGGATTACCATGATTACAGTCGATAATCATGCCAAAAGAACTAAACTAGTTAAGAATGATTTTTGGGGATTTCTTATGCTTGTGCTTGCATTACAAAAGATTTTCCAAACAGCTTTTTTTATAGGCCTATACAATTAAGAAACTTTTAAGAAACTTTTACTAGTGAAAGATGGTCAAAAATGGTCTAAAATTGAGAAACTTTCACTAGTGGAGCCTTAGCCAGGTTTCTTGTAAAAAATTATACCACATTATTGAGAGCCAGTCGCAGCAGCCAGCATTCCTGCGTGCTTTAATGCATGCTGATTACCAGCACGCATGAGAAACCTGATTTTCTCTAAAGACAATGTAAGAGACAATAACGTATTGTTTGTGGAACAATGGACTGAAACTGAAAAGCTAGTTTCTTGTTTTCGGCCACTAGTGTATTTCAATGTAAATGCCATTCTTTTTTTACGTCATCAATAAAACGTCATAAGTTGCTGGAAACAATAGTTTGTGGAATAAACATGAAAATGACCAACAATGAAATCAGTGAGAGCATGGTTTGAGCTCCGAAAGAAAGAATAGCGTGCGTGCAGACTCAAAACTCAAAAAAAGAAAGGTTTCAAGAGCTCACCTGAACCGCAGAAGAACTCTTTTAAATATTTTCTGAATCTTATTGATTTCTACCTACACAAATGTCTCGGATTAGTTGTAAATTCAACAGATGACGTTTAAGACACTGCGTTGCTTTCTTTCGACACAACCCAAATAGTTTACAGTGATAATCGTGCGATTATAATAATCGTATGAAAAGAAGCCAACCAAAAAATGCAAATGGAATGTATCGCTCCACCTATTCTTAATGTTCTCTTTGAAGAACCATATACAATCATTGTCAGTATTTATTTGCAGAAAATGTTTATGACATGAAACTTTTTTATGCAAGGATGCATTTTTTTTATTGCTGATTCAGAATAAAATGATTATGGACATCTTCTAAAATCTTCTAAAACTTTTCCCAATTTCAGGCAAAATTGATTTTTTTAATTTGCAACAACTGCCATCAAAACGAGTTTACGAATATCGTTATCAGCGACTTTATCAAATATCCATCGTTTTCCTTAAACACCGTATCACGTCACTCAAGCTGTACAGCTTGTCCTTGCATCTTCCTCTTCTTGTTAAAGCTAGCCTGGAGAATATTTTGGATAGGGGGTTATGGCGATGGGGGGCTGTGACGAATTTCACAATACCAAAAACCTATGTTTTGCAAAATATTCCCCTGATATTCCCTCTCTGTGGCCCATGAACTTGAATACTTGTCACAAAGATATTCGAAATGAACATGTAATGATGAAATAAAGCTAATAAACATGTGTACGTGTTAGGACTACTCTAAACATAAGAACGAAGATTCGTCATAAGAACGAAGATTTGTCAATTGTACCGGCTGGACTACCGTTTGCTGTTCTATCCTGCAAATTGTGCTCGTTACCAGACCGTAAAAGTAGCGCAGTATAATGCCCGAAAGATTAACTCAGATTTAGAGATATCATGCAACCTTCTGCGATAATTTTAAGGCTTCTTATTAACAAAAATAAAAAGATTGAAAACCTTGAATTTTTTCTAATTTCTTTAGATTTCTAAATGAATTGGAAACATTTCTGGTAAGTCCTTTTCGTAAATTAAATGCTTCGGCGTTCGAAGTTGATCGGGCAGATGCGAAATGTAAATGGCCAATGAATCGTTTTTTAAGCCTTTGTTTTGAATTAGCATGCTTTTACAAGTTGGAACATTTGAAAACATTGAAAAGATAAAATTATAATAGAATGTAATAAATATAATGAAAATATGTTAAATATGAACGATTTATTCACTATTGAGAGTGAACATAAAGTTTTTATAAAGTTAGAGTAATACTTTAAAACGCATGCGCATGGGAGCCTATAATATCACGGTCAGTAAGAGCTTTGAGCGTTGATTTAGGTTTGGTTATCTCAAAACGTGTCGTCTAGAAAAAGTTTACATCCTCTTGAGAGTTTGAGATTGCTGAATTCAACTACACTGCGTTTTCAATCGATTCCCAAAGAATTATGTTTTACTCGAAATGTTTTCCATATCCCTTGAGAGCTTTCAGTGTTGTTTTAGCTTCGGTTTCTCGAAAGCTTGATGTCTCTTACAAATTCGCACTCTCTTGAGAGTTCGAGGTTGCTGGATTCAACTGCACTGCGTTTTCAATTGATCCCCTGTGGAATGAAATTTTACTCGAACCGTTTGCCACATCTCTTGAGAGCTTTCAGTACAGTAAACACCTTCAATTTTGTACCCCAGCCTATTGTTTAGGAACAATAAGCTATTGTGTTTTCTTTTGTTTTCTGAAAAAATTCAGCCTGGAATTTCTTATCAGTTAGGTTCCTGTACGCGGGTGTTTACTGTATCTTGAAAAAAGTTGCATCCCTCTTGAGAGTTCAAGACAGCGGGTTTAACTGTATTTGTGAGGAAGGACGACAATATTTTACAAAACTTGTTTTAGGAACTTTAAATATTTCTCAATGAAGCTGTTTTATTAAATACTAAATATCAATTGAAAAAAATTAATATTTGTTAAATAATTTTATTGATTTTCTAATTAAAAACCATAATTCCGGTTAAAAAAACGCATCGCAAAAAACACTTTATGTTCATCTTTGCTTTATAAATTGTCAGTGTCATAATAAATTTCATCAATTTTTAATTTCATTTGAAAGAGTATTTTGACAATTGTTAAGCACTTTCAAAAGTAATTTTATGCAAAAAATATGTTTTTAATCAGCATATAACGTGTCATTGATGCCTTTTAGTGGAGCAGCTGTTTTTTGAAGTTTGGTAACAATATCTTTAGTGTTTGTTAACTTCGTTCGTAGCCTAGTGTGTTGATCTGCAAGTCAAAGAATAAAGAGTTCGAATTTTTAGCTTCAAAACTGGGCTATCTTTCATTTTTCTGATCTCCAGCAAAAGTGAATGCATTTTAAATATACCCACTTGTTTTTAAAAGTTCATTGTCGGATTTATGAAGTAAATTGCAGTAATTTAGAAGGATGTTTGCACTTCGCAAGAACATTTTTGAGAACAAAAATGTTTGTTGTTGAGAACTTTTTGTTATTCAGAATATAGTGGATGTATGTTTAGATATACGCACCATATCTGTTTAAATTCGTAGTCGGAAATATGAAGTAAATTAAAATAATTTAGAGGGATTTCGACACTGTGTTGAGACATTTCTGAGAGCAAAAATTGTTGATGTTGAGAAATGCTTGTTTTTCAGAAAATGTAATGGATGCATTTTTAGATACCCGAACTAGATTTTAAAATTTCGTAATCGGAAATATGACCTAAATTGCAGAATAAATTTAAAAGAATGTTGACAGCGCCAAGACATTTTCCGAGAGTAAAATTCTTTAAGAACAAGGATGATGATGTTGAGAAATGATTATTTTTCAGAAAATGTAATGGATGCATTTTTAGATACACGAACTGGATTTTTAAAATTTCGTAATCAGAAATACTGCGAGAACAAAGATAGTGTAGATAAATTTTCGTTTCTCAGAAATGTTATGAGGATAACCTTTCGTTTTATGAAATGTTCTGAGGTTTCAAGAAAACTAGCGAGGTAGCAGGAAAGAAGGCGCTGAATTTTCAGTTACCATGTACATATGTCTACTGTAGCGTCTTCATTTATTTGATTAAAATATGGTAATTTGATACATTTAATTTCTTTTCACAGGAAAAACAGATCATCCCTTCTGTCACTTTCAACTCTGGTAAGTAATTAAACACACTTATTTATGATCCAAAGATTGCTTTCAGAAGTTTTGTAGGACTATTTGCGAATTTTTGAAAATGGTCGTGCTTGATACTGAAACGTTTCCAAATGAAGGTTGAACGCGGCAGCAGTATACATAGCGTATATTAAATGCGGCAAGAGTATATTTTAATGATACTAGAACAGCAAGATATAGCGTATATCAAATGCGGTAATAGTATATTTTAATGTTACCAAAACAGCAAGGTATAGCGTGTATTAAATGCGGTAATAGTATATTTTAATGATACTAGAACAGCAAGATACAGCGTATATCAAATGCGGTAATAGTATATTTTAATGTCACCAAAACAGCAAGGTATAGCGCGTATTAAATATAGCAACAGTATATTTTAATGTTACAAGAACTAGAATATACTTTGCATATATAAGCGTAATATCAGCATACACGTCAACGTATATTCAAGCGGTTTGGAATGCTCAAGAACTAGAATATACTTTGCATAAAAATCATGCTATAAGATATATATAAGCGGTTTGAAAAACTATCCATAGTAGCCTATTATCGTTTTCTAATATGATAAAACAATTTGACAAAATTATGTCAACCCAAGTCCTTTAATACGCATTATCTTTCGTAAATCCAAAGCTTGTGAAATAAAACCAGCAGGGGGATTTTTTTTACGGAAAATTGAATATAATATTTCAGGGTTTTGTAAAAATAATCATATCTAACATTCGCATTTTGGATTTTAATCGCATTCAGTTGTATATGTAAATGTGCTGTCTTTCACACGTTTCTGTTTCAATCTATATATTATAACGTGGAGAGCGACACAAATGCGCTCTTTAGATGTACATATATCAATGTTACATCATTTGCACGGCTACTGATGACCTGTGGGTATAAAACGCTAGCAAAACATATAATTATGACTGATTTTATAGAGATACATGAAACCAAATCTGACCTTCATCGGCTTTTATATCCAAATTTGGCGACAGCGAAGGCGATGTTCTTGCAACTGGAAAAGTATCTCCTCGGGGCATCGGTGTTACTCTTTGCTTCGTTTCGTGCATTTGTTGTCTTCGCAATGCCACTTGCGCTGCAAGGACACGTTGTCTCTCTACGATCAAGAGACATTTTGCACACATACAGTCTCGCCATCGGCAAAAACCCTTATGTCCCTTGAGATTCGATTCGAATCCATGATTTCGGCATCTTGCACACTTGGGAGATCGTTTCTTGTCGCTGTTCATATTGTTGACAACTTCTTTGCTCTGAGTGCTCATGTTGTTTCTTCTTCTTCTTCTTCTTTTTCTTCTTATGAATTAGTGCTCTTCTTTTATTGCACAATACAAGATATATCCGTGATTAAATTACCTTCTTGCTCGCGTTCAGCATAAAACCTGGCGCACCTCTGCTCGATCGCCGAAATGTATCGGAGCAACTTACGATCTTAGCGTATGTTCGTCAAATCATAGCAAGTAAATTTTATTGAGTGTTTTATCTTCTAAATGAGGCTGCTTTGCAACACAATGAGACCCAGTGCTATTTAGAGGTCTGTGTCCATGTGAACAATAGCGTTAGCGAAGATTCAACACAATCTCACAATCGGCCAGCAATTTTGATTGGCTGCAATGCTCGCGGAGGGGCCACCTGACTTGTGATTCTTCTTTAATGAGCTTTGTTCGTTTAAAGGCGAATTGCTGGAAAAGGAGAGCGACCCCCTATCTTACGAAGCAGGTGTTGGAAAAATTGGTTTGCATTTCGCGAGTCTGTTAAATGAACATCAACATTGATTTCTTAAACGGCTATTAAGTATAATTTGAGCACCTGAATCCATACAAAATGTGTACTCGGGGAATTTCGGAATAGGCTTTTATCAATTTGAGTCTTGCTACGAATATAGAACAAATGTAATTAAGTTTGTTCTTTTTAGATTTGAAATACAAATGTGCATCGTTTGCGCTGTAAAATGCTCGATAAACCGGATCTTAATTTCTACAGAAATGACACCGCCAGTAATTTCACGGGTAAAGGGACGGGTTGAGCCCGCCATTGAGAGTATTTGAAATAACGTGAAATTCTAAACTCAAGGCTCGTCTTGTGATTGTACTTTAACGGGCGATTAGCTTCTAACATCATGACATAACTTTTGTTTTTGTTGAACCAAATCTTTGGGTGTGTTTGTTGTTTTGCTTTTTACAGGACCGTGAAAATATTTGATTTTTTAATTTGCGAAGGTTTTTTTTCACGATAGTCATGAAATAACACAACAAAATAAACAAATAGTTCTAACCCGTTCATCTTGGTGTTTAGCAATTATAGAAATATTATGCGAGTCATATTTTTAACTTGAAGATAGCGTAAACACAAAATTAAACTGGCGATTAAAAGAGTATAATTACTAGCATTACTTTCAATATTTTGTTTTTTTGTCTTCATGTTATATAAAATTTTATTTTACTACCCATTCAGCAGTATATATTAACAACAAAATTCAACGAGCCTTGAATTGATCTAGAATTCAAAAAAAGATTTCACTTTTCTTTTTGTTCTAAGCTGGATAGCAAGAAAAGCTGCATGTTTAACTTTATAATGTTCAATTTAACAAGTGATGAAGATATACTTCTGGTTGTCGTTGTGAACCCAATTTAACGTGAGGTAGAAGCAATCTCGTTCATAGGTATATTTTTCAGAGAAGAAATTTCAAAGAACATCAACACAATAAGACAATCAATATTCAAAGAAGAAACATTAACACAATAAGACAATCGATATTCAAAGAAGAAACATTAACACAATAAGACGATCGATATTCAAAGAAGAATTATCAACAGAAGAAGACAATTGATATTCCAAGAAGATACATCAACGCAATAAGACAATCGATATTCAAAGAAGATACATAAACACAACAAGACAATTAACATTCCAAGAAAAAACATTAACACAACAAGACAATCGATATTCAAAGAAGAATTATCAAGAGAAGAAGAAAATCAATATTAAAATAAGAAACATCAACACAATAAGAAAAATCGATATTCAAAAAAGAAACATTAACACAATAAGACAATCGAAATTCAAAGAAGATACATTAAAACAACAAGACAATTGGTATTCTAAGAAGATACATCAACACAAAAAGAAAAAAGCGATATTCAAAGAAGAAACATCAACACAATAAGACAATCGATATTGAAATATGGAACATCAACACTATAAGACAATCGATATTCAAGGAAGAAAAAGAAACACCAACACAATAAGACAATCGATATTCAAAGAAGAATTTTCAACAGAAGAAGAAAATCAATATTAAAATAAGAAACATCAACACAATAGGACAATCGATATTCAAAGAAGATACATAAACACAATAAGAAAATTGATATTCAAAGAAGAATTATCAAGACAATAAGACAATCAATATTCGAATCACATTCGAAAGCAGCGCTTTATCTTCTCCTGTGAGTCAATCGAATGTTGACTCGAGATTCTACCGAGTGACCCAAAAACAAACTGTCTCCGTTTGTAGAGTTATACCTCAAATCAAATAAAAACAAATAAAACAAATAAAACAATTCATTTTCTGATTGAGAGAATTCGCTTTGTCTTGAATGGCTAATCGCTTTGAAATTGGCGTATCGATTTCACTATTGTTACAAAATCTGCCCTTGTTACACACTTTTTCAAGCAACGACTACTTTAAATAAGCAAATAAATATTGAAAAGGAAAAGAAACAATTTTCTAAACTGGCAATAACAATATTTTCAGTGGAGTATGGCTTTGGATAATATGATATAGAAAGCTCCACAAAACAAGAAGCTCCAAATCTAAAGAAACTGAACTGGGCTTTCAATTATTGGCAGAACAATGGAATGATGTGAACAATGGAATAACCTAATTCTAAAGTAAGGTTAAACACAAAAATAAAATCTATTTTATGAAACTCTTTTCCTAATTTGCATGGCAAATATAAATACGCCCGATCAAAAGTAAAGTGCATCAAAAAAATTATGAACTTTTTTCTGGCTGACTTTCAGAAAGCATTGCAATTACCCTAACTTTATCTTCCCTCCCTCGCGGAAGTTCAGCAATAATCCGGCTGGCCATAGCTTCATGAGCAAACCAATTTTGAAAATCGACATTGAACAAGAATATATGGCGGCTTTAACGAAAAAATGACTTAAGGCAGAATCATACCTGACATCCAGAATTTCAGTTTCCTCCGTATTTACAATTTCCACGAGAATTTGATACAATTCTCCAACATATGATGGAGCATCATGAATAAATCTTAATGCAATGTTGCAATTCCTTGGAATAAGGCTAAAATACAAGATTCACGTCAATTCCTTGCAGTGAATTTTTTTCATAAGTTGAAAATGTGATAAGTTAACACCAGGATACTGTCAAGTTGGTAAACAACTATGCCAAAACTATCCCCAACTTGGAAACCAGTAAGGCCAAATTTAGGTGTCAGCTTTGCAGACCTCTCCCTGAGGAACCTCCCACCCCCTACCAAATTCTCAGAGCCGAGCTCCGTCCCTGATGAAAAGTGAAACAGCCCAGTCAGGTGGGCTAGAATTGCTCATTCTGCATAAACAACTCACATGTTATTGTTTAACATCAAGTGTGAAAGAGTCCAGCTAACCCGGTCGAGTAGAATGGAAGTTAGGGCATGTTCGTACGAGGCGAGGTTTCATGGTAAAACATTTTTTGACAATTTAGGTCATAAAATTTATAATATTACTTAGAACCCAAATAGTGAGAAAACATATCTTTCTTCAAAAACTTCTGAAAATTGAAAAGCGGAGAATTGCAACCGTAAATTGTGCTAAAAATTTCTTCAATTTGACCATAAATCTTGAAAATGTATTTGTTCTGATTGCTCAGATCGAATACAGTATGACTTGCATAACACTCCGGATTGATGATTTAATTTATAAATGGATAATAACAACAATGAATAATAATAATGCTTCCTTGCATCGATACATACTCTGTACTGGAATGAATTTGAACCGTGTCCCAATTGATTTCTCCTGATCTCTTTAAAGTAACTGGAATTCGGCCATTTCCAAAATTTTGAAATTCTACACCTTGGCAAGTTGCATCCGAACCAGCTCCGTTCCAACGCAAAATCAGATCGGGACCAAGATGAAAGAGAATCTGTTTCACCTGTTGAAAAGTACTGAATTAATTGTCCGGCTTGTACTAAGTAAGTATCATTTGCCACTAAAAAAATTTACCATGTTTCAAAAACAAATTAAGGTTAAAATATTTACACAGTCAATAAAAATACGAAGATAAAATTGATAAGATACATTTAAAAAATCACGAACCCCTAACTAGAGTGGCTGGGATAACATCAAAAGATCAAGATGACCTTAATTCTGTGATGGCCCCTTTTAGCGGCGTGTCACGAGAAAAAAATGTTTGTTTTTACTGAAGTATTTAAAAATACAGGGATAAAAAAATAAAATCCACCCAGTTCTTTTTTAATTCTGGAGTAAGTTTTTCATGTAGCTGCTTTTTATTTTGTGCTTAAAAAAA
>JAYJMH010022748.1:0-19099 GCA_036873815.1 Phacellophora camtschatica
GGGGGGCTGGAAATGTTTCAAAAATCAACCAAAAGAACAGGAAAAGACTCACCAACAAATCTCTCAAGCTGGTATGTTGACGATGAATCGTTACGAGGCAGTGTTAAACCAACAAAATCTTTCTCCGATTCGTAGCAATGATCAACACGTTCCGATTTAGTAGTTCGTGCCTGTGCGCGAACTAGGTACTGCTACTGCCAGGTTGGAAACTTTGCTAACTGCGCATCGAATCAAGCAAATGTAAGGAATTTTTGCGCACCAACTTTACATTTCCTTTGTGCACCAAATTTATGTAATGGCACACACCCGCTAGGACGGCCTGGCAATTGTTTGGGCTCTCCGGCGCCATGTACTTTTTGGTCTCCCACGCTGTTGCAACCAATAACAAATAGCACCAGTAGCTGAACAATTTGGGAGGTATCCCCAGAAAATGAAAAGGCATTTTAATTTAGGCCTATTACGAAAAAAGGCCAAGGGAAAGTTGATTGTTTAATCTACAAGATATTGTTCATAAGGAATTTGAAGCCAAAATTGAACACACAATAGACTCGACTGCCGCTAAATTGTTTACCAAACTGGTCTTTTGCTGCTTTTATTAAAAGTTTTAATCTTGCAGCTTTGAATCTAACAATTTTTTGCTCTCTTTTATGTTATTATTTATTGAACTTTTAACACATTACTAATTTATCTTTTCCAAGAAAGACCAACAATTTAAAGACCGCTATCAGCTTCCAAGATCATTCTTAATTATGCTGAATGCTATTCATCAAAAAATGTATTTGATATTACTGCAAATTTTGTATTTGCCACTTGTGCCATAACAAGCTAAAAGATGTGACAACATATCAAAGAGAAGTCAAAACTAAAAGCAATATATAATGGCCCAGTCCACCCTTTCGCAAGATGTCAAGAGTGATGGGGAAGAGGATGAGATCAAAATTATTGACACAATTTTTTGCTAAAAAGAGATCTGTTGTGACCGTTAATCAAAGAGATCATTATTTATCACTGATTTCTAACAGCAGTGCAAATGGTTTACTATTAAAGTTGGCAAGTTTATAAAATTTAACTTTTGCTAAATGTTACTCATGGCAAAGCCAATAAAGATGTTAAAAGAGTTAGTTAAATTTTTGATCCTTGAATTCTACCAAAATCGCAAACACACAAATTAACCATTTCGGGGCTGCTGCAGACATAAAAATGCATAATGCAAAACATTAATGGCAATATCAAATTAGCACAGAATCTCTTGGGTGTCTAATAGAACTCAATTACACAATAAACAAAAGTCTTGCACTTGTATTTGTATGACGGGTCAGGAATTTTGATAAGTCCTTCCTATTTCGAATTGATCTTGCATCTTTGTACAGTCTACTTTACTTCGTAATGTGAGAACCTTGTGGCTCTGTCTTGCCTCAATTTCTTGACTATCCATCACATGGTAAAAAGACTCTGTGATGACCTCCGTTCCTGTTTTTGCATACACTATGTCAAAAATCACACAGAAATCTCGCCCAGCCAGACCGTAAACTTCTGGATCTTCATATAGAGCTTTGATAAATCTCTCTTCCTTGAAGATTACTGTGGTTTCCTTGCCACTTGCCAGCTTGATTTCAAATTTATCATCAAGGTCAAAACCGCTGTCTTTTGGGGAAAAAGCTAAGAGTGTTTCCTTTGATTTTAAGCTTAAAGCTTCTCGTTTCTCACCTGCAACTAATTCTTCGAAGAAGACAGGAAAATAAGCCACAAACAGGGAACCCCAGATAATTTCCATAACACACTCCTTGAATTTCCAGTGTATCAATTCACTCATTTCTGGATCAATGTCTAAGTCCCCTTTGGCCACCTCGTCTTTCACCTGTAGAAGTCGACCACCATATTGAATTCCAATCTTTTGTGCTTGGCAACGGCGCTCTTTTTGACTCGACATTTGCTTCTCGCTTCCCTTCCATCTGAGTCTCGCTTCCCTTCCATCAACCTTAGTAATTGCCCAATGTCTAAACACTTTTCTAAAATTCGTAGAAGCTCAGGTATGCCATTTACTTCCCTCTCTTTGATCTCTGTAAGCATACCTTTTGCAAGAGAAGACAAATCTTTACGCGAATCGTCAGGCTCCCTCATACTCCAACATACTTATTTGCTATAAGCCATCCTTCTACAAGTGTGATGCTTTTGAATTTAAGCTCTTGTATGTCCTTGGCATGCTTATTCACTGAAGGGGCAACGTTTTTGTCAGGAACCTCTTTCATAATTTTACATATTTACATATTCTTCTATGCTCTTTTCCAATTTGACGAACTGCTGGTAGCTGGAGCTCAGAAAACGTTGCTTAGCAAATGGGATGGTAACCGCAAAAGGAAGTTTCATTTCTTTTGCTGTTTCCGTGGCAATAGAGTGCATTTTCCCATGTCCATACAAAGTATGAAAAAGCTTTGTTCTGGTAAGCAATCTTTGTACAAATTCTTTCTCCTCATACTGCTTGAATGCTTTGTCCAACCAGTGGCTTGGATCCCACTGAAGGGGCCACCAACGCTCATCTCGTAGGTTTTCAGGTATCTCTTTCCAGATAATGTCATTCATTGCATGGTTGAACTGCATCTGTGACGTTCCCACTGAGATAAAGAAGGCGCTTTCCTGAGACCCCAGCATGTTGTTGTAGGTCAGAAATCACCTTTTTAGCAAGATTTACTGATGACCCACCAGTCCCAATCGAATCTGTATATACTGGATGGGCGTTCAGTACAATGGCCTCTCTTTTACCATCAACAACAAGGCAAATCATGCTGACTTGATTTGTCACTCTATGGTTTGTTGATTTGTCACAGGTGACATAATAGTGTGGGCAGAGACCAGTGCTTGGCAATGGGCTTTGCAAGTATTCTGTCACTATGTTTTTATCAATATAAGCCTCTGTTGCCTGCAGCATTGGAATAAACATTTTCCGGCAATGTCCAAAGTCTCCAACATAAGCACCAGCAGCATGTAGTTCAGCAATATGGTTTTCACAATGAATTGCAGAATTGCTGCTTTCGACTTAACCACTCCAATTGCAGAACGTATCTGGTTTGTTATTACTTTGTAGCCATGCCGTTTGATAGGTGCAATTTCGTGCTTGAACTTGCTCTCAAATCCTTTTAAGTGATCCACAAGCAATATTTTGAATCTGTGCCATACCTGATTCTGCCCTTCCTCCAATTTCTTATAAGTTTCCTGGTCAATTGAGAGTCCGTTGGAGAGGTTGCTTTCAGTTGGCTTTCTTTTTGCAACAGCTTCTCTGCCAAGTGTTGTTTTACCATCTAAATATTCCCTGCAAACGATGCAACAAAGCGTAACATCAAGTTTACCATCATCTTTCCCATCTGTTGATAAAGCAAAATCATTGGTCAGTTCCATAAATTCGCTAAGATTGGCAGCATCAAAACGAATTTCTGGATGGGTAAAGATATCAGCTGTCTTCTTTTGGTCAACGCCCCCTGCTGCCACAAAGGACAAAATCTTGTCTAATTTTGTTGATAACCTTGCAACATCTTGTTCTAAAGTATTTGCAGGGAGATCATTTGATTTTCGGCGCGAAGAAAACAAATCTTTGGAACTTTGTCACATGATCATTATTCAAATTAACAGATTTATCCTGTTCAACTACTCTGGCACTCAATAATGTTGATAAGGGCTGTCGAGGTTGAGCATCAATTTCCCAGGCAATTTCATCAACATCTGGGTCGAATTCCTCCACAACATTATCTGGTATATCGAGCATCTCATTGTGACTCTTTGTGGCAGTGAAGGTAAATTGCGCATGTGGTACAGAATGAGCTTCTGTGGTACATGGCCTCTTTTCTGGTGGCTCAGACGTATCTGCCTCAAAGCTGACTTTGCGTTTTTGTGCAGTCTTTTGGCTACAAAGAAAGCAAATACTCTATTAAAAAATAAATACTCTATTGAGGCATCTGCCGTTTTTTTATAATCATAGAATTGAAATTGAAATTTTTATAATTAGAATAGAATTTGTTTGCTATAATCATAGAATTGAAATAACAAGGAAAAGTAGCCACACTTATTTTAGTACTGGCCATTGGAAATTTTTATACAGTGTTGATCCAGGTAATTCGATTTTTTAAACTTGGACAAATTCTTTCGAATCTCGGATTCTTTCTAAATTTAGTGAATGATTCTTGTGATAGGTTGTCAGGAAAAGTTATTGTTCTATGGAAAGGAAAAATATATAAATTATAGTTGTCTCTATGATCCATTTTCTGTATGGCCCATGTTTGAAACCCATGTTAATTTTCACGTAATATGGATTTTCCAATCGACTTTTCAACACAAAGTCGAGTCTAAAAATTGAGCAATGTTGAGTAATGTTGAGGATGGCCAAACGGCTGGATTTTTGGGCTCGACTTTTACACCTCCATTTCAGCCTATCGTCTCTCGATTTTGTTGCAAGAACTGTGTGCCAAAATGACTTTCACTTCAGAAAAATGGTAACCAATAAACGTAAAAAAGCTGCAGCACCTGCCTTTATTAGAACTGACAGACAAAAAACGAAGATGGGTCAGTTTGATGGTGAAAACCTTTTTGAAAAATGTAGTCTGACAACTGGACCTTCTACCAGATTCTTTGTGGAGTAAAATGTCTGGTAGTTTGGTAGGAGTTTTAAAGAGATAGAATAGACCCCTCTTCCAGGTCTCTACTCAACCATTGATTATTTAGACAGTTGCTGCACTACCTGTCTTCGTTTTCAATTGATTCCAAAGCTTTGGCTGCATCCTTTGCTCTTGGGTGATTTACTGCCACAATTTCTGCTTCCTTGCTTGTGTTTCTGTGAACCCTTTTCTTGTGCCGTAATATTTGTGATTCGTTAAATCGTGCAATTTTGAAATTCTTCTTATTGGCCTGGAAGCATGTCAAACACACAGCAGCGCGGGTTTTCTGATGTCCAGACTGTGGCCTTTTGACAGTAACTGCTGCTTCTTTTTTGTATGAAAGTAAATCAGCTATTGTTAATCCTTAATTGTAAGTTAGCATAGAACACGGTATGCACTGAATGTATATTCATAAAATAATATAAATTTGATATATGTATTATTTCAAAATCAATACCATCGGAAATTGGGTCTTTGTGGGGAGGGGGAGGTGGTTTTTTGATAATGATAATTATGATTGTTATTATTATTACATGAAAGATGGGAGGTCACCCCTCCCCCCCAAAAAATATCTGAAAAATATCTTTACTTTTTGTTGACGAATTTGATGCAAGGCATGAATTACATTCAACACTGACCCAATGAATTACACTTCATTGGGTCGATGTTCTTAAGAGAAAACGATGAAATGTGGTCGTCGCACGTGGTAGATCAAAGCCTCGTTTTCAATTTGGTGCCAGGTTTATCCATGCTGAGGCATATCATGCATGGCATAAATTATGAAATTCGCTAGCGACCGGTGATCGAAAGTCGTTGGTGCCGCAAGAATTTCAATTGCGTGTTGAAAAGCACCCAAAGACACTATATATTAAGACACCAAATAAAAACATGTCTATTGAAATTGGCTGAGCAAAATGCGCACCTCGCGCCAAAAATGTGATATTTGCGCACCAAAATCTCAAACGAAAATAAAATCTGCAACGAAGTTTCCTTGGAACAAATCACTGACTCCATATCTAATTCGAGCTCTTTTCATGATTTCTGGGGTAATATCCGTCATTCTGCATTTAATTCAAACTATACAAACCATTGAAAACTGAAAACAATACTCCGGAAATGTCCATTATCTCTGTCAAAATTTCCAGTTCGCCTTCGTAAACATTGTGCAAGGGGATATAACCCCGATTCCCCGCCAATGCACCAATTTTGTTAGCCTGCCACGACTTTCTGGTGTTGATAAGGCTGTGTTGATACCAAAGATATCGACGAATTAAAGACTCATTCGCTCAGAACAACATTAAAATGAATAACACATCAACAAATCCAATCTACAATAATACTGGCGGCCATGCTACCTCGAACCACGTGGGCCCGACCCCATAGGTAGTTACCAGACTCCATAATTGGCTGCGCAGCGGCACCGTGTCTAAGAGATTGATAACTGGATACTGTTGCGTGGGGTGGAATTACCACAAAATTAAGTTTTATTTATCCTAAGAAGTATTTAGTATTCCTCACATTAGCGTTATTATTTTTTTTGAAAAGGAGGCTTTTTGAAATTGGATATTTTTGGCTAAAATGGTAAGGCTTCAGCCTCACTTTTTGGATCACAAGGGGGCTTTTCCAAATTGTATATTTTTGGCTAAAATATAAACGTAATAGCCATACGTTTTTGATGAAAAGAAGGTTTTTTGAAATTAGATGTTTTTGGCTATAAAAATGGTTTGGTTTTAGTGTTACTTTTTGTTGAAAAGGAGGCTTATTGAAATTGGATATTTTTGGCAAAATGGTAAGGTTTCAGCCTTACTTTTTGAATGAAGAGAGGGCTTTTCCAAATTGGATATTTTTGGCTAAAATATAAAGGTTATAGCCTTACGTTTTTCATGAAAAGAATTTGGAAGTGCTTCGGCTAAAATGGTAAGTTTATGGCCTTATTTTGAGGAAAAAAAGAGGTGTTTCGAAATGAGAAGTTTAGCAGCTAAGAAGGTAAGGTTATAGCCTTATCTTTTGGATGAGAAAGGGCTTTTTGAAATTGGATATTTTAGCTACAATGGTAAGGATATAGCCTTCGTTTTTGGAGAAAAATATTCTTTTCAAAAATAAGATCTTTTTTAGAAATGGTGAGGCTATATAATTAGTTCCTTGCCGAAAATCAAAAGTTTTGAAATTGGAAGATTTGGAGAAAAATGGTAAGGTTACAGCCTTTGTGTTTAACTAAAAGCTAGGCTTCTTGAATTTGGAATATTTTGGGAATAAATGGTAAGGATATAGCCTTAGTTTTTGGCTGAAAACAAGGCTTTTGAAATTAGAAGATTTTTGGGTAAAATAGCAAAACTATGGTCTTAGTTTTTGGCTGAAAACAAGGTTTTTAAAATTGGAAGATTTTTGGGTAATATGGCAAAACTATGGTCTTAGTTTTTAGCTGAAAACAAGGCTTTTCAAAGTTGTAGTATTTTTGTTAAAATGATTAGGCTATAGCCTTAGTTTTTGGCTGAAAACAATGCTTTTCAAATTCGGAATATTTTTGTAAAATGGTATGGCTATAGCCTTAGTATTTAACTGAAAACTTGCCTTTTCAAAATTGAAAGATTTCGGGTAAAAAATAAAGCAATAGCCTTAGTTTTTTGATGAAACAAGTGTTTTCGAAGTTGGAAGATTTTCTGTTAGATGGAAAGGCAATAGTCTCAGTTTTTGATAATATATAAGAGTCCTATTGAAATTGAAAGATTTTGGGAAAATGGTTATGCCATAGCCTTAGATTTTGGTTAAAAACAAGGCTATTGAAATTGGAAGATTTGTGGGTAAAATGGCAAGACTATGGTCTTAGTCCTTAGTTGAAAACAAATCTTTTCGAAGTTGGAATAATTTGTGTAAAATGGTAAGGCTATAGCCTTATGTTTGTATGAAAATAGTAAGTTTAAAGCCTGACGATTTTCATGAAAAGAAGGCTCTTCGAATATGGAAGATTTTAGTTAAATTGGTAGGGCAATAGCCTGGTCTGAAAACGGAGCATTTTGAAATTGGGATATTTGTGTTGAAATGGTAAAGGTATAACCTTAGTTTATGTCCGAATACGAGACTTTTCAAAATTGAACGATTTTGGTAGAAATCGCAAGGCTATAGCCTTAGTTTTTGCTGAAAACAAGTCTTTTCGAAGTTGGAAGATTTTTGGTAAAATGGTATGGCTATTGCCTTAGTATTAGACTGAAAACCTACCTTTTTAAAATTGGAAGAATTGGGAAAAATAGTAAGGTTATAGCCTTAGCATTTAACAGAAAGCAAGGCTTTTCAAAATTTATATATAGCTTTAGATCTTGGATGAAGCAAGGCCTTTGGAAGTTGAAAGATACTTGGTAAAATTTTTCTTCTTTCTTTGTATATTTCTTTATTTGAGTTAAAACAAACAACAACAATTAGATAAAACAACAAGACTAATTAACTACGTGCCATCCATAGTGGGAAATGACTTGTTCCCAGCGAGTTCCCACAATGTATGACACTTACAATTCAATATAAATTATTCTAATCATAATCGTAGAAGAGGGACAACCCAAGAGCACACAATTTGCCTTTGTGTTCGGTGCTTTTGGTTTGACGAGCAACGAGCGTGCACCTTTGGAGGTCCGGACTCGAGCAAATCTATCAAGAGTTAGCTATCAACTGTAGAACCTTCAGGCAATCTCCCTCCTAAAACTATGTTCCAACAAAGGAAGCTACGCTAACACACACACACACGCACACACACACACACACACACACACACACACACAAAAGCAATGAAATTCTTAGACAGCAATTTATCGAAATTAGCTAGATACTGGAAACACTTGATGGTTTCTTTTAAACGATAATTTTTCTTTTGCGGTCCTCCATAATTTTAGAATTTCTGTCCGAATTGGAGTAATTCTGACAGTGTAGATAATTGGATTGATCGAGCTGTTAATAAAGATAAACGTTGCTGACACTTTTGGTCCAATATAATTCAGTTGAAAGTCGTTCTTCCATATTAAACAACATATCATCACAATAACCCTTGGAATGTAGCACACGACGAAGAATACGACGATGAGTGTGGATGTGAAGGATCGTTTCCGCTGCCTCAGCAACCAAGTCCGGTGAAGATTGTTCATTACTACATCATCAGCTGGTATTTCCACGGGATTGTTTTTGACGCTGGATTTTTTTGATGACCTTACATTTCGATGAAACCACTTAGGACTTGCGGTAGCATTTGAAAGTTGTTGTAGAATTTTTCTAGAATGAGCCTTAACAATCTTGAATATCTTGACGTAGCATAACGTGGATATGCCCACCATAACGATCCCAACTGCAGACAATGTCAATTTGTGGCTTTTGTCGTTGATTACGTTTGTAGATGGAAGCAAAGTGTGCATTAGCCATACGAGCCACATTGCAACGACGGCCACGCCGTATTTGCGGTACAGTGAGTATGGGTTGTACCTGTATGGCATCGTTATCGCAAACCATGGATCCAGGCTTATCAAGCAAAGCTTTATCATGGATATGCCACAGCAGAGGTTACCGAAAAACGAATAAACAAGTTTTAGTTGACACAAATCATGAATATCAAGTAGCTCTTATGATCGTACCAACACACAGAGAGGTTGCACTAGTAATCCCACAAGAGAATCTGTAAGCGCCAAGCTACATACCATCAGATTAGCAGGAGTATGCAATGACCTTGCCCGAATTAAAACTGCTAGCAAAACAGCATTAGCTAGCAGTGCAAATAGTGCTGTTAAGCAGTTTAGAATTATTGTGACAACGGCTGTTATCACGACAGATCGAATCTCCTCGTACCAATGATTACTTAAACCAAAAAATGTTTTTGTGATAAATTCTCTGGTCGTGTTCGAAGTAACACTCTTAAATGTAACACTTTGTTATGATTTTGGAAAATATTGGTTTTATCAATGTTGCTTTTATTACATCTTCCTCATATCTTCAAATTTTGGTATTAATTTCAGATTGCTTTTCTGTAAAGAATAATGTTTCCATCTATATCGTAGATGTTAGATGTGCCATACAAGATATTCCACACAAGATGTTCGATACAAGATGTTCCATATAAGACGTTAGATGCTCCATACAAGACGTCCCCGCTCCGTACCCAATCTATACTGCACCCAGTATTTTCTGCAATGTCGTTTTATAACGAAATTCATCCGAAATATAACCAACCAATACACTTTGTATATAATCTCTAAACTCTTTAACGATAGAGTCATAGAATCCCAATTTTGTAGCAAGTTTCTGTTAAAGTTCATTTCAACAGGAAATCAGCAGCTAAATGCCAATAATGTAAGCAATTGTTTGCAAGTAATGATTAAAAACATTCAGGAAGATTCTAATCAGAACGAAGGTTAAAATTCCTATCTCGTGATGAAACGACGAGTAAATACGTCAAAACAAATCGCGTCAATGACAAAACATCGATCTGCAACAGAACCAGTCTTTGGTTTTTAACTGTCCCTGCAAAAATAATGTTTTGTTAATCTTTGCTGCCACTAATGACTGCAATTGGTAAAAAAGTAACTTTTTCGTTTTAAGTCTCTTTTTACTTAAAGCTTCAATAATAGTTTACAATTCAAGGCAGAACAATGTTCAATACAAATACAAAGTACCAAAAGGTCCGGTTTTAGGTCCCTTACCTTTCCTTATATATATTAATGATATACAAAAAGTTTCTAAAGCATTGCAGTTCTGACGATACAAATATATACTATGAATCCAACCAGAGGCGGAAATCGTGGGGATTTCCTGCCCCCCGAAACATGAAAATTTTAAAATTCGGGTTGTATTTTTCAAATTTTATTGGGGAGATAATGAAATATTTCACGACACCCCTTAAAAGCAATATTTCTATAAATTTCCTTGTAATTGGCACATTTCCAAAACACCACATTCGACAAGAAACGTAAGGATCTATGTTATATCACGGGAGTTCGGGAAGGCCCCGTTTCTCAGCCTGCACGCGGACAGAAGGTTAGATGCCGAAGTGTTAACTATTGCCTGCTCCAATGATCATCAACAATTGGACTTCTGTCGAATCTCTTTGTCCCGAACAATAGTATCCTGATTTTTTTATTTTCTTGACCTGTTTCTGGTTTGATTCAGGTATATGGAGTGGAATTTCGTTTTTGACTTTGCTGCAAGGCCATGCTATACAACAATGCCTCCGAAGCCAAAGCGTCGAAAAATTCAATTTTTGGAGTGTGAAGGAGCCTTTGACAGCGATTTTAGATCGAGGAACAACGAACGATATCATGCAATATTGTTGCATGAGAGAAAGCACATCAAGTACAAAATTGCCAGAGTTCCAGCCAACCCATTCGAGGTATGGTTTACGATCCTTTTAGATCTTATTCTATCTACAGGCCCGTAAGATGCATTTTTGATTTTTGGGGGGGGGGAGCTAATTCGGCGAGGGCAAAAAGTAATGGTGCCAGCCAAGACTGCAGAGTATGCAAAGGGCGCATCCAATCATGAAAAGTAAAATGCATATTGCCTACCTTTGAGAGCAGCCGGGAAGCGAAGCTCCTGAGAAAAGTTTTGAGTCACGCCCTTGACTTTGGCTATGAACCTCACCAACGCCCTTTATTCAGCTAATCATTTTGTATCTCATGTCTTTAAATGTTATATTCATTGATCTGCCTTTAACAGTCAAGAGTTTTTCTTCAGATTTTATATTGGTTTATGCTGGCGCGTTCTTACTTGCGGACTTGGGTGGATTTCGTGTCCTTGTGGCGCATCCGCACCCACGAAATATTTGTCTGGCGCACCCAAGATCTCATTGAAATGCTGCTAGCGGCAAATGCGGATCTGTTTTCATCACCACTGACAGAAATTTTGAGCAGCCTTGTAATTAACTGTGCTTTCCCAGATGATCTAAAACTTGCTGACATTTCTTCACTTTACAAGAAAGATGATAGCATGGGAATACAAAACTATAGGCCAATAAGCCTACTTCAAACTATTTCAAAGGTATTTGAACGCATCATGTATAATCAGCTTTTTGATTACGTTGTCACCTTTTTCTCTCCACTTTTGAGTGGGTTCCAAAAAGGGTATAACACGCAGCATGTTTTGTTGAATTTTTTACAAACATGTAAAGCAAGTCTTAACAATAAGGAACTGGCTGGAGCAATCCTGATGGACCTTGATTGCATATATCACGACCTTTGATCACAAAACTATCTGCTTATGGTCTCGGCTGGAATGCTCTCAAGCTCATCAAAAGCTATTTATCAAAGAGGAAACAAGGAGTCATAATAAACAGCTCATATAGTAGTTGGAGAGATGCTACCATAGGGGTACCGCAAGGATCAGTTCCAGGGCCTCATTTATTCAATGTCTTCATAAACGACATATTCTTCTTTGTAAATAATACTAACATTTGTAACTATGCTAACGACACCACTATCTATGCATGCGATTCAGATCTCAATACTATAATTAACAGATTGGAAATAGACAGTTCAGTACTTGGGAAATGGTTTTTAGAGAATTACGTGAAACTAACGAAGACAAATGTCACCTGATATTTCGTAACAAATGTAAAGACTCCACTATTAAAGAAAGTGATTATGAAAAGCTTTTGGGAGTCACTTTTGATAAAAGATTAAATTTTAAGGAGAATTTCGAAGATTTATGTAAAAAGGCAAACCAAAAATTACATGCACTTGCTCGCCTCTCTCATTATACGGACTCTGTCAAATTAGAATTGCTGATGGATGCATTCATCAAATCCCAGTCCAATAACTGTCCGCTTGCATGGATGTTCCATCACAGGACGATCAATTTTAATATAAACAAAATTCGTGAAAGAGCATTCCGAATTGTATGCAAAGATAATGGAAATGATTTTGTAAATAATAATTCTGTAGCCACGCATAAACGCAATCTGCAGTTGCTTATGATAGAGATTTTCAAAACAAAGAACTATCTCAACCCAACTTTTCTGAAAGAGATTTTTGCAAAAAACACAACTATTATAGTCTGCGTAATGTAAATCATTTGCAGCTGCCAAAAGTAAGGACAACAATATATGGTACAGAAAATATTCAGTATAGAGGCTGACTTCTGAAAGCTTTTTGAAAGACTATAGCACAATTAATGAATTTAGAAGGAAAATAAAACAATGGAATGGCGATTCATGCACCTGCAGATTGTGTAAAGTTTTCATTAAAGAATTGTAATTTTTAGATTAAATTATAATTTATGTTTTTCATTGTAAATTATAGTTAATGTTAGTTTAGTTGGCCTTAATTAGCTTTTAGCTATTTTAACCAGAAAAAGCCAACATTAAATAAATAGATAATAATAGTCAACAGGAAAACCTCTGGTCTGGAAACCTTCTGTTTGAATCGTTTGTTTGCGAATTGAACTTGCGCCAACATGAATTGATATCACGTGATCAAAAAGTATGCCAAACAAATCGATAGCATGATAGACGCACATGGATTTATCACAATTACCACTGGGGATACTTTAGACTTGGTACTGTATTGGCTAGGTGATGATGTTTTGGACACAGAATTTGCTGAAAAAAGTGGAAGAGGTTAGTTTTAAGATAAAATATATTAATTGGACTGAAAATAAGTTATATTTTACTTGTTATTATGTCTGTACCTACAAAGAAAACGCGCCGGGTGTTAACCGAGCAACCACTGGAACCACTGATAACCACTGGAAAACTTTCTTATGTTAATTGCCCAAAAGTATAGAAAATGCGGCAAGGCCTATTTCGTCATATAAAAAAAAGCACAAAGATGTACCAGCAGAGAATTCTGTACAACTTTTCAGATTCAAAATAAGCACTTGCCGCTGACAAATCGCAAATGTTACACTGCCGAAGTTAGGATGAAAATTGCTAACTTTGAGCCAACAGAAATGGAACAACAAAAACTGTATGATGCAGTGAATTCCTAAGAGACGTAGGAAGCATTTGAATAGTGGGGGGGGGGGGGGAGGGGAGGGGGTCACAATATTAAAAGGGCACTTTGGCCACACCCAGTTCTTTTGTGACCATGCCCTAAACACCGCTCCCTCATTTCTGCTTGCAGAGATGATCTTTATATGAGCATATGGTTAAATCAAACATTGCAACCTTTTATTTTAAATAATATATAACATTAAAATCATAATATAACGAATATATACTCAAATTGAAATGACACTCTCGTGATAGTTTAGTACCTAGTTTGTAGAAAATATATTATTCAGTACATAATGACATTTATAAACTACTTATAGAAAGATCATCAAATAATTAACTGAAGCTAATTAATTGCTCACGCTTAATACGAGCTAGCTAATCAAAAAAATTGCTGCTTTATATTGACCAGCTTTGCCCTAAACATTCCTTAAAAGAAATTAAATTTGCTCTTCAAATAAAGATTCATGAAAACTTATAAAATTATAAATAAAATTTACATCTGCTGTCTCTACTGCCCTTTATCTCAAACATTCGAATTTATATCCCCATTCATTAGGTTTCTTTCTCGATATAATCATGATGTAATACTGCATTCTATCCAATCAGCGGAATCATCAGCCCTAAAAACTGTGGCGGAAAATTACTGACGGGGGTCTGGATGTCTTCCCCCAAGAAGATTTTGAATAACCACGCCCTTACACTCTCGGAAAAAGCTGGAAACGGCGGCCTTTTGAGATTTTAGCATGTCATGTAGTTTTTGAAAATCCAAGATCTCGAGCAGTATTTTAACAACTGTCTCAGCATTTAAAAACCGACTAAACAGAAAGTAAGTTTTATCATGGAGTACACATATCTAAGACGGATGGAAAAATAACAGGAAATTTGCTAAAAATTAATAAAGAAATTGTTCCAAAAGAAATATGAATTTTTCCTTCTCTTACATTTTTTCAACCTATTTCGAGAAATTAGAATTCTAAGTTCTGCATTAAAAGTACTGCATAAAAGTGATCAACTCTTCTCCGTGCTCCATCTGAAATGACGAAAATTTTATTCATTTTATTACAACAAAATGGTCCTTCATTCAGAAACATTTTTTCCACTCAGTCATTCTGTAACTGCTGATGATATTCAACATGTCTTTTTTCCATTTTCAATAAAATTAATTTTCGAGATCTTTTCTTGTCGAGATCTGGATCAGTTTTATTCGAGCGTGTTTTGGAGTCTGCGAGACAGTGCATTCTGGAAATGCACAATGTTTGCCCGGCATCTTCTTCCAAAACTGGAAGAAGTTAATAAAATAACTGTTTGAAACAAAGATCTATAGCATTAACTGAAAATTTCTTCAAAATAGATGTTGTGTTCTTCTGTTTTGAGCAATGAGCGTATGTGAAGCCAATCTTCTCAGCGTGTCACTTGCATAGATTTTGATCACGTGACTGATAAAAACTCTAAAAAAGAGTTAGAGCAATGGTTTGACAACTATCTTGCAATCAACAAATGGTTTGACAACTATCTTGCAAATCGTAAACAATTTACTTCTGTAAACAGTACTGCATCATCTCTGTTAACAATTGAGAATGGTGCCCCACAAGGATCTGCCTTGGGACCAATACTTTTTACTTTAAAGTTCCAGCTTCTTGAACTGCCGTTAATTGCAAGAGAGTTCCCCGAAACCCCTCTATAACAGGATTTAGCTAAATAATTGTAATTGTATCAATAAAGGGATTACTTACCAATACCAATTAATTTCTTTAAACAAATATAAAACAAAGATTAAGCACTCTTTTAGACGTCAGTCTGTTCACGGAGGTGAAAGTTAACGCCCCGTCTGGCAAATAAATGGGAAATATTTTACGGCAATTATTCCCTTGCCAACAACCATAATTAATAATGAAAACTAATCCTTTATGCCTACCTCCCGTCGGGACCCTCTTTCAGCCCATCCAACCCGGCGGCAGTTTATCACACATGTGTTGGTCATGGCTTTTGTTTCCGAAGCAAAGAGAATGAAGTGTTACTGGCATCTGTCACAAATGACACTTAAAACAATCTGGTTTTATTGTTACTTATTTTGAAGATACTCTTTCTACTGCTGCGGTGCAGACCCAAACCTTAATTACCAAAATGTAGAATTCCGTTTGGGAGGAAAAAATAATTTTAACGATTTTTGTACCGATTATAGGGGGAAATGAACAAAATGAATGAACAAAATTACATAAATAGCTGTAGGAGAAAGTAGGGAAAATCACATGCGAAGTATGTGAAAATCTCCAGCACTGAGTGATTCATAAAAAAATTTAGATTTTCCCTCTCACCCACACCTTGGCCTCTGTACAAGCTTAAGCTGTTTAAAGCTTGCATCTGGCAAACTATGGCAAAAATTATCCAAAATGCCCCCCTCAAACACTTGATCTACATGCAAAGTCGTAATCTACGCCCGAAAAAGTTGGTCTCAAGAATTCTCAGAACGGGTGACAATGCTCCCCGTCCAACCTCTGGACATTTTCTTTCAATGATGGAACTAATGTTTTTGCGTCAGAATTCCCATGGCCACATTTCGACAAGAATTTCTTCAAAAGAATAACAGCTGAAAAGAAAATATATGGTCACGTTTTTACAATTATTTTTATAAAGTCCGACTGTCTTCATATTCCCCAACTATCGTCAAATATAATTTTAATGCGTTAAGCTTCGGTGAAAAGATGCATATCTTCATTGGATTTCTTTGCTTAACAATTGTACATAAAGTATTGTTCAGTCTTGTAGAGTCGTGTGGCCACGTTCTCAACATTGTTGAGTGCCTGCTCTCAACATTGCCAAATATTAAGTGAAAAATCCAGTGGAAAAAATCAACTGTTTAGCCGAAGCTTTAAACACACACTAACCACAAAGAACTCCAGACACGGACAGATACAGTGCACGAAGTTCCTGTTTTCAAGGGCTATAAGTGTTCGTAATCTAATGAAACAAAACGTCCGGATGATTTGATGAACTCTAAGGTAGCTTCAACAATGATTCTGTTGCCAATGTATGGAAGTAAACAAACAATACAATATCAGTGAGTAAACAAACTCGTCATCGAAGTTGGAAACATCTATGCTCAGAATTTCTGAGAGATGACCAAAGAGGTTTCAGCGAAAATGATACAACAAGGGGCAATGCAGGAGGAAATGCTTATTATCTTCGTTTGCGACACCGCATTTACGTAGTGGACTTACGCTGTTGAACCTATGCCTAAACCTATGTTCATTTAATGCACTGAACTTCAAATGCAATTTTGTTAAGATTCTAACACCCTCAATATCATATATGTTAGTTACAGAGTTTTCAGTTAAACGTATTTTCAAAAGGAGTTTTCGCATAAATTCAGCAATAGACGTAGAATAAGAATATTATTTTTGTAAAATTTAAATGTAAATATTAACGATAATAATGAGCGACGTTTTGATGTCATCTTAACATCATTTTCAAGCTAAAGAAATAAAAGACGTTGTTTGTATATATAGAAAAATAAACAATAGAAAGAGTTTTGATCACGTGATGAGAATTTTTTGCGGTTCAGATGATAGGCGCCAAAAGACTAAGTGAACAATTTGGCGGCGATGGCATCTGATTGCTTGTTCAATTTTGGCTTCAAATCTTTAATACACGTAGACCTCCTTATATCTCTATTAAGTAAATTTTATTCATAAGCAGCATTACTGAGATATGTCTGCGAGAAACGGACAGTCTTACTAATAGCCTTAAGTTTTGGATGTAAAGAAGGCTCTTCGCAATTGTAAGTTCTTCGGCTATAATTGTAAGGTTATAGCCTTACATTTTGGATGTAAAATAGACTCTTCCAAATTGTAAGTTCTTTGGCTATAATTGTAAGGTTATAGCCTTACATTTTGGATATAAAAAGACTCTTCGAAATTGAATGATGTTCAGCTAAACTGGCAAGGTTATAGCCTTAAGTTTTTGATGTAAAGAATTCTCTTCAAGATTGCAAGTTCTTCGGCTATAATGGTACTGTTGTAGCCATGCGTTTCGGATGAAAAGCAGGCAATTCAAAATTATATTTACCTTACATTTTGGATTAAAAAAAATCTTTCGCAATTGGAAGTTCTTAGGTAAAATGGTAAGGTTATAGCCCTACGTTTGGGATAAAAAGAAAGGCTCTTCGAAATTGGAAGTTCTTGGGCATTAATGGCATGGTGATGGGCTTACGTTTTGGATATAAAGAAGGCTCTTCGAAATTGTAAGTTCTTTGGCAATAATTGTAAGGTTCTAGCCTTACATTTTGAATGTAAAAAACCTCTTCGAAATTGTACGTCCTTGGCCTATAATTGTAAGATTATACCTTACATTTTGGATGAAGAGAAGGCTCTTCAAAATTGGAAGTTCTTCGGCAATAATTTTATGGTTATAGCCTTACTTTTTGGATGTAAAAACACTCTTCAAAATTGGAAGTTCTTGGACTATAATGGTAAGGTTATAGCCTTACAGTTTGGATATAAAAAAGACTCTTCGAAATTGGAAGTTCTTCGGCTAAACTGGCAAGGTTATAGCCTTACGTTTTAGATGTAAAGAAGTCTCTTCGAGATTGCAAGTTCTTCGGCTATAATGGTACTGTTGTAGCTATGCGTTTCGGATGAAAAGCAGGCAATTCAAAATTACATTTACCTTACATTTTGGATTAAAAAAACTCTTTCGTAATTGGAAGTTCTTGGGTAAAATGGCAAGGTTATAGCACTACGTTTGGGATAAAAAGAAGGCGCTTCAAAATTTTAAGTTCTTCGGCTATAATAGTAAGGTTAGAGCCTTACCTTTTAGATGTAAAAACACTCTTCGAAATTGGAAGCTCCTGGAAGGCAATAATGGTAAGGTTTTAACCTTACGTTTTGGTTGAAAAGAAGGCTCTTCAAAATTTTAAGTTCTTTGCCTATAATGTTAAGGTTATAGCTTTACATTTTGGATGTAAAAAATATCTTCCAAATCGGAAGTTCTTGGGATATAATGGTAAGGTTATAACATTTCATTTTGGATGTATAAAAAATTCTTCGAAATTGAAAGTTCTTTGGCAAAAATGGCAAGGTTTTAGCCTTTCGTTTTTGATGAAAAGAACTCTCTTCGAAATTTAAAGTTCTTCGGCTATAATGGCAAGGTGATAACCTTACGTTTTAGATGAAAAGAAGGCTCTTCGAAATTTGAAGTTCTTCTGCTATAATGACAAGGTGATAGCGTTACGTTTTAGATATAAAGACGGCTCTTCGAAATTGGAAGTTCTTGGGCTATAATGTTAAGGTTATAGCCTTAAGTTTTGGATGAAAAGAGGGCTCTTCAAAATATTAAGTTCTTCGGCTATAATTGTAAGGTTATAACCTTACCTTTTGGATATAAAAAAAACTCTTCGAAATCGGAAGTTCTTGGGTTATAATGGTAAGGTTATAGCCTTAAGTTTTGAATATAAGGAAGGCTCTTCGAAATTGTAAATAACACTGCCGAAATTGTAAAT
>JAYJMH010022759.1:0-19097 GCA_036873815.1 Phacellophora camtschatica
AGCCTTACTTTTTAACAAAAACCGGTTTTTCCATAATTTGATGTTTTTTTGCTCGAATAGTAAAGTTATAGCCTTACTTTTTGCCAAAAACCATTCTTTCCATACTCTGTTTTTTTTCTTGCCAGAATGGTTAGGTTATAGCCTTACTTTTTCCTAAAAGCCAGGCTTTCCATTATTTCATGCTTTCCTGCTAAAATGGTTAGGTTATAGCCTTACTTTTTGATAATTACTAGGCTTTCCAAATGTAATGTTTTCCAGCTAAGATGGAAAGGTTATAGCCTTACTTCTTACGAAAAACCATTCTTACCATATTTTGGTGTTTTCTTGCTAGAATGGTAAGGTTGTAGCCAAACTTTTTACTAAATACTAGGCTTTCCATAATATGATGTTTTCCAGCTAAGATGGAGAGGTTATAGCCTTACTTTTTGCTAAAACCAGGCTTTCCATAAATGGATGTTTTTCTGCTAAACTGGTAAGGTTATAGCCTTACTTTTTAACAAAAACCGGTTTTTCCATAATTTGATGTTTTTTTGCTCGAATAGTAAAGTTATAGCCTTACCTTTTGCTAAAAACCAGGCTTTCCATTATTTCATGCTTTCCTGCTAAAATGGTTAGGTTATAGCCTTACTTTTTGCTAAATACTAGGCTTTCCAAAATTTGATGTTTTCCAGCTAAGATGGAAAGGTTATAGCCTTACTTCTTACCAAAAACCATTCTTACCATATTTTGGTGTTTTCTTGCTAGAATGGTAAGGTTGTAGCCAAACTTTTACCAAAGACTAGGCTTTCCATAATATGATGTTTTCCTGTTAAAATGGTAAGGATAGAGCCTTACTTTTTGATAATAACCAGTCTTTTAAAAATTGAGTGTTTTCCTGTTAAAATGGTATAAAGGTAATAGCCTTACCTTTTGCTAAAAACCAGGTTTTCCATGACCTCATGCTTTCCTGCAAATACAGTAAAGTTATAGCCTCACTTTTTACTAAAAACTAGGCTTTCCATAATTTGATGTTTTCCAGCTAAAATGGAAAGGTTATAGCCTTACATTTTAGTAAATATCGCGCTTTTCATAATTGGATGTTTTCTCGTTAAAATGGTAAGGCCATATCCTTACTTTTTGCTAAAAATCATTTTTTTCATAATTTGTTGTTTTCTTGCTAGAATGGTAAGGTTATGTCCTTACTTTTTACAAAACAATAGGCTTTCCATAATATGATGTTTCCTGTTAAAATGGTAAGTATAGAGCCTTAATTTTTACTAAAAACCAGGCTTTCTAAAATTTGACGTTTTTCTGCTAAAATGTAAAGGTTATAGCTTTACTTTTTACTAAAAACCACGCTTTTCAAAATTGGATGTTTTCTTGTTAAAATGGTATTAAAGTTTTCGCCTTATATTTTACTAAAAACCGCGCTTTTCAAAATTGGATGTTTTCCCGTTAAAATAGTAAGCTTATGTCCTTACTTTTTACCAAAAACTAGGCTTTCTAAAATTTTAAAAGGTTATAGCCTTAAGATTTTACGAAAGAAATATGCAATTCTAAAAAGCATGGCTTTCAGACAAAAAGGAAGGCTATGAATTTTGTTTTAAATAGCGGCTATATTTTTTAATGGTAATGTTACCTGTCACGGTTTGTCTGAAAACGAACGACTGTATTTGAAACGTTCCACGGTTTGCCAACATGTTAAAAAATTAAACTTTTGAGACCACCGTCACGCCAAGAGTGAAACTGGAAGAAGAGATTTAAAAGGTCGGCCTTGAGTCGTGTCTAATTCAATTAAATCTACGATATATCATTGTTAAATGTATCGTCGAACGCCATTTGTCAAGTTCGAGTCGACTAAAGTTTACGATGCTCTGACAGATGATTTTGGAATTGACAAGAAAGCCCAATAAATAGAATCTCAGTTAAGCGTTTGTGATTCAATACTATAAGACACAATTTCAGTTGAATGTGATTCGACAAAAGTGAGACGTTAAAAGTAGGCCAGCCACACAGTGTTCGTTAGCCTTTGCAAAGAAAAATTATGTTATGATGTTATATCGAGAGAAAATTACAGTGAATATAAGGATCAAGAAAATCTGCTCCTCGCGGTTCAACAACGGACAGGCAAGACGAATCAAAAATAAACAACAACGAAAGATAGATTATAAAATATGCATTTACTTCAATTTAACGTATTTCACGAACGTGCTACACAAAGTAATTAAAATAACATGATCTGAGAAAAACGAACATGTACAAAATTTATCTTTTCTTAGAATTACAAAAGTTATCACATCCCTAACAATGCCTTCTATGTTTAATGGAAACTTGTCTTCCAACCAGTAAACTATATCTAAACTACCTATTGTCCCAAATAAACTTGTATAAGGCACTAATGCTTGATAAAGCAAAGACCAAGCAATAATCATTCCACCGAGCTAGGCCCAATGCTGGATATGCAGAAAATATCGGACAATACATAAGTACATTACATACACAATACATACGCACGATTTGAGTTGCACTGGACATAAGCAGATTTGATTTGATTTGAACCTTCCTTTAATAAGATGGCCTGAGCAATGGGATACAGCACTGTAATGAATATATTCCGAACGACGCAAGTAAAGCATATTTTTTCTTTGTGTCATCAAAGATTGTTAAAAGCGAGCAATAGGGATATTTGCATGTGATTATATGAGAACTATCATGTAATCATATAAGAATTATCTTTCCAATTTTTGCATATGATCATGTGAGAATTATCATGTGATCATACGAGAATTATCATGTGATCATATGAAAAATATTATGTGATCATATGATAACTATCATGTGATCATACAAGAATTAATGTCTAAATTCAGAAAGTTCTTCAGGTCAGTTAATAATTGATTTGAATTAGGCTGATCAAAACTAAGCTTCACAAAGAAATTCAACCTTTTCAAGTCTATATTTATTTTTTCAACTGAAACAAAAATCCCAGAAATTGATAAAAATTCTGTCTATACTAATCCTTTTAAGATTTGATGTTTTACTATATATTTGTCGTCTTGAGGGAAGAAGCATATGTATTATACCTATTTTAGTTTCAATCAACAATTATTAAGTATTTTATCATCAATACAAAACAGGTATCATCAGTATCATCATGTTAAAATACTGGAACCAAAGTAATCGAGGCAAAAGATTGCAAGTTTTTCACGTTGAAAAATCTCTATAAATGAGAATCCTCTGAATCGTTTTTGTGTTCATGAGAGCCGCTCACAACTTTCCCATTGTCATTCTCATCGGCAGCAACACTATCTTCAGCTATTTTGTTTTGAAACGTATGTACATATCGTGGAGTACTTACATTGCTACAACCTGGAGAGTCTGTTGCCAAAAATTGTTTATCTTTCAGTTGAATATCACCTCCATTTTCAACAGACGGGGGGGCTGCGTATTTGTGTGGAAAATCACTGACGTAGGCATCATTATCAAGGGGTGCCATTCCTGTGCGTTTCTGGTTTCTTTTGTTGTTCTTTCGAATACAAAGGAGCCCAAAAACTATGATCAGGATAAACGCAGCGACAGAGCATCCAACAATAATTCCAACATTTGTTTCCTTTTCTACTTGACAACGATTCCCGGAATACCCAGACACGCATTTGCAAACCCTGCCATTGGGCCCTTGCTCGCAAGTGCCTTTGTTTAAACAGAATTGACCATCACAAGCCGTTTCGCAATTTCTCGAACCAGATCCTTTGTAATATCCAGTGCTACACACACAGTTACCATGACTGCTGTTGCTTTGACAAACTTCCAACTTGTTGATACATGTCACACGACGGCAATGGTCTACGAAAAAAACAAACCATCTTATTTTTCAATTCAATTTATTCACCTTTCAAGATATGGGAATTTATCAACATTTTTGGTTTTTTAATTAGATTCTGCATAAATAGTTTAGTCTAAGAAACAATTTTCGCATTTCAGCAAGTCTTGTATTTCAACAAATAAATAATGAAGGAAAGTAGTTGATCAAATACTTACCAACTGATTTGTAAGTAGAATCCACAGGCAAAGAGCCAATTGCGCCATTTTTAATAGCATTGTTTAAAGGGTCCAGCCGGTTTGGTAATGATTGCGAGAAAACGAGGTCAATGAATGCTATCACGCTACCATTTCTACGAAAAACAGAGAAAACAAATTTAACATTGTCCATTGAAGAACTCTATATTTAACCCTATCACACCCTGATTTATTTGCAATTAACAGGCAAATCCTATCTAAGTTTCGTCTTGCAGGGGGTAGCACATGCAAACTAACTTCACTCATAGGACATTGAAATAGAATGCAAGTACTATTGAATCAGATTAGATACACGTTTTGTTAGACAAGAAACCGGTTTATAGAAAAGTTAGTACAAGATACTACACAAATTTAAGAAAATGTTAGTACTGAATTAAAAATCGCTTTTTGATTAACTAATTTTATAAATTTGTCTGAGGAAATCTTAAGCTGACCCAAAAACATAATGGAATGAAAAAACAAACCCAAATGATTTTGATGAAAACTTTTTCAGAACCAAAAATATATTATCCAATCGAACTCCCAGATCCAAAAATATGGGATACGCCCCCTATCCAAGTCAGATGGTACAGCCACAATTGAGCTATAAGTTCTTTCATGCGGGTCCCTAGTGTATAGTACTTTGACGATAATACTAATTAAGAAACTTACGTAAACCGTGTCACTTTAGAAGAGAGGAAATTTGAATCAGAGGTGTACAGAATCGCAGTCTGAAAAACAAGACAGATATGTTTATCAAAATAAATTAACAACAACAATTCCAGAATCAACAACAATAAAAAATTCTAACAACATCTGACAAAAATTTATTAAATATTTACATTTCATCAGTCGCCCATGTTTTAATGTTATCATAGAGGGTGGTGAAGGATTTTTCCGTGAAACGTGATTGGCTTAAATTTTTATCCGTGAAGCGTGAAAACGCAAGGTAAAGGCAGTCCGTGAAATGTGACTTATAAACTTTTTTTTCATGTGAAACGTGAAATTCAACATTTTTATTCCCGTAATGCGTGCTCGTGACCACTCCCTTTACCACCCTCACAATACCTTTCTTTTAGTCTGTCAGTGTTTCATTATTACGTAAACAATTTTAAAACATTAAGAAATACTCACAGCTTTTGAAACTTTGGAAGCAAGTGCCCTAAACTCCGTGCTGTTTTCATCAGAAAGCTTGGTTATCCAAGATTCTTGATTGAATCGTAATTCCACGCTATCCTTTATTGAGTTGCGAATCACTGCAATCGCAGAAAATCAAAAATTAAAATCAAATGTTAATCAAATACAGACATGTGATAAAACGATTTGATGTTAGGCTACAATATACAAATGTTAAAAACAGTGTTTCTCATTGTGGCATGTGGCGTATACTAATTATGGCAAAGCATTTTCACGTTAGACAACAATATGTAAATGTAAAAACATGTTTTAGTTTTTAACTACAAACACGTTGTTAGTTTTCAATGATCAAAATAAACATAATGACAATGCTTGTTCTGGTGTTGATCAGAGTATCAGTTAATTTTCTTGAATCAAACACAAGCTTCAAAAACACAAAAAGTAACAAGAAAAATCATCAGAAATAACAGCAAATAGCGAAAAATAACGCCAAGAATTACCCTTGCAATTGTTTTTTCCAGTAGCACCTGTAACTCTGGTTGTTGCCCCTGCTGGACAAGAGATACAATATGGCACACTTGAATCATTTTGGTATGTTCCAGTTTGACATTCCATGCATTGAACACTGTCTTGCGAAACCTCTTTTCCAGGTGGGCAAACAACTATTTAAAAAAGTACAACTTTTGATAAAATTTTTATAATTCAGGAAACAATTTCAAAGTCCACAGTTTTTGACAGTCAAGAATCGTTTCCCCCCTTCACATAATTTCACATCATGTGGCCTCCCCGATTAACCAACACGGGGACCCACAGCCATAAGGGGCCATGTCCTAATTGGCTTAAAAAATAGGATTACGTTAAAAATCTTGGTACAAAATGCACAAATTAGAGTATATTAACGGAAATTATTTTTAAAATTGTTATTATACCATGATATTAAAACTGTAATCAAAATTAAGGGCCTAAATTGAGATCTAACGTAGATTTATACATTCAAATTCTCTTCAAAGCCTTGAATAGACACAAAGTTATCTGGTTTTGGCCATGAACAACGCTCACAAGTTATCCTTACATGTATAAAATAAATAACCAGGGAAAAGTTGTTAAACAAAAGATTGGGGTTTCCAACATATAACAATGCGATAACTAATGATTAAAAACAAATTTAATACCATTGAATAATTTCTTGTAATACAAATTAGTATTATAAGAAATTATTCAATGGTGTTCAATTTGTTTTTATTCATTATTTATCTCAATTACAATACCATACCATCAAAATATTTATATGATATAACAATACGATTTGAATAGATTTCACACTTTCGAATGCATTAGAATAGATCAAAATAAACAGTCTTTATAGTTTAAGGTGAAAAATTTTTGCAGTAAAGAATTGCATTGTCATTTTGTGAAGTAAATCTTTTGTTGTATATAATTTTCTCTCGTTTAAATTGGTGACAAGGCTTTGGCAACTTTCAGCGCTCCCTTTCGGTAGCAAACAAAAACTTACGTAAAAGTCTTAACTTGCAAAAGTACACACAAAATAAGTGGATATTTGCATTACAAATAAAACTAATTAAATGTCATAACAGTTATTAATTTGAATTCACAGTTTTTGGACTATTTCACATCAAGGATAATCCCACCGTTTACTTTGAAACAGGTTCTACTATATGGCAGATGTGAAATTCTAAGCTCTCGTGTCCACAGTTGTTCAAACCGTTTGAACATTTACAGGTATTTAATATTTTTTCAAACGCTTAGTTTACTTTTGTTACAGAAAAACACCTTGTTAGGTCGTCGAAGCAAAATACGCACTGAAAAATTCAGTGGCATTAAACTGCGAAGAGCATAAGAAGAATGTTTTGTTTGCACGCGAGAAAAATATTAGAACTTTTGTAGAGTTATCCAGTCAATGGACATAGGAAATAGCTTTTGAAAAAGGCAATGAGATTTGTAAACAATTTCAATGGCAGATTATTGAAAGGATTTTAATGATGCAAAGAAAGACCTCTTATAAAAAGCCAATTCAACAAATGCTTCTCGTAATGCCATGGAAGAAGATGAAATAGAGGAGACCTATAATGTATTTGCAAAGAAAGATCTGTTATAAAATGCTAATTCAACAAATGCTTCTCGGAAGTCTTAGAAGAAAATTAGGCAATGAAATGAGAAAAGATATATGAATCATTTCAACGACAATTTAGCATAAGAAATACACAATTCTTGTTTTCTACTGCAGAACAAAAATATTATTGATTATATCAAGCTTTGATCAAGTATTTATTTCTGCCGCAATTGTCAAAGAACTGAACTACATTTGCTTCAGTTTAGATTCGTCGTGTTGTGTCGTGTGAAAAGTAAGTCGCTTGAGATTTGATGGGGGAGCATCAACACTACGTTATGAACTACCGTGAAACTGTGAAACCGTGATACAAGCTACATTTGTTTGTATTCAGCTGCTTTGTCCATAGCTTTATTTTGAAGCGACTCCCTTCGACTTCATGAGTAGAAAATTAGGATTCTACATATATCGAGGAACGCTGCAGATATGGATAAAAATAAACTCAGACTGGATACTAACTCTAAAGGCACAGGCACTAAACTACCATTGTTCTTGACCCAAAACTGCAAAAGAAATAACTTCTAATCTTGTTTGAGATTGTATGCAATATTTATGAAACCGGTTGTTTGGAACTTTTTAAAACTACAGATCATAGTTTGGAAACAGTATATAAACTGACGCGAGCTTTAGAACAGCAGCAAAAACCGTTTTGCATACAATGCGACAATTTCAAAACATTCGATCTTTTTGGTGTCATGGCTAAACCTACGAATATAACTCTGTTGATAGTAACGTACTGAAGCTCAACCTACAAGTATCAACTTATTCAATGATATGACATACAAAGTCTTACAGTATACGACAAACATCTAAGAACTTTAGAAACAAATTCATCAAACTCATAACCTCTAATTATAAACAAGAGTTTTGTATGCTGGTGATGTGAAAAATGAGTCTAAGGACAAAAGAATTTCCCCTTGAATTTTCAGACAGAATTCGACGTATAAATATCAGGCATGAAGCACTTCTCATGCAAAATCTAAAGAAGATAGAAAAAGAAGAACAAATTCACATGAATCAAATTGAAATGAAAATAAAGTCAACAAAACAAAATGCTAATGTCACAGAAAATGATTTCGCAAAATTTGAGAAAGACCATTCCTGGACTTGTGAAGATGAATTGAAGGGTGATAAAATTCGTACATTTCTCGACCGTCAAATAGAAGGATACCGTAAGACACTAGAACTAATGAAAAATACAAATCAAAAAGGCCTACCAAGATTGGAATCAATATCTCAACTAGATAACCCACCGCAAAATAGATTTGACGCATTTTTTCCTCCTCTGAATAAAGGAAGAAGCCTTGTGTATAATTCAAAAACATCAGCATCCAAAAAAGTTCGAGCCAATGATGAAAAAATGGCATAAAAGAGTTCTTGATTTTGACATTCAAGATTCCAAATAAATCGTAAATATTTCAGAGCATTGCCTTGTGACAAGCCAGACCACGAAAATACGCAAAGAAAATAAAGATACAAGCTTCTTATTTGAAATTGATGCACAACGCAAGAAAAGACCTTTACTTGAAAAGATAAGAAGGCTTGAACATCAGATGCACAACAAATGTCGTCTTCCAGCAAAATAATTCCGTAAGTAAAGTTGTAAAAATAACAACTTTCAGAGAACAGTGTTTCCTGTATATAGCTTGAAGTTTAGCGGATGTTTTATAGATTACAGGTAAATTCGTAGCTAAAATTGTGTTGGTAGAAAAAGCCCTTTTACAATGTCAATAAATTATCTATGATAGAGTTTAATATATTTCAAGGACTGATTATATATTATATATAAATATATTTAATGTTATCTCAGTTACCTTGATAAACATTTAATCCATTTTTGCCAGTTAAAAAAATACATAAGCCAGCTTGTATCATACCAGAGCAATGTTTCAAAATATCTACCGCAACAAATCTAGTTTCAAGGTCTTAAGTTCATTTTATATGTTAATAAAAATATGTTATAGGTATCAAAACATGTGCCATACTATTATATTTTTGGGTTTGTGCTTTTCTTCTATTGCCTTTTTGGGTCAGATCAAGATCTTCTCGGAAAGGCCCCCTACCCGAGCTAGAAGGTACTGCCCCCCCCCCTGGGTCGACACAAGTGCGACTTTTGAAGTAAGCCTGAAAAATATAGATCAAGAATATATAAACTCTAAAATTCAAATCTAAGTAAAACAAAACCTCTTCACATGACAACAAACAGAACAATAGAGACCAAGTGTCATACCTTTGCATGATTTCGAGCTTCTCGCACCAACAATGTATGTGATAGAAGACAATCCACCAATCACTGTAGGGCATGATTGACATCCAGTCTGGTTCAATGCCTCTCTGTACGTATTACGTGGGCACAGTTCGCAAGCGTTTCCAGGCGTTAGTTGTGTGCCAAGACCACATTTCGCTGCAACAACACCGTATAGATTATTATCATTGTCGTATACATTTTATTAAATAGAAGCAAAAATGAACATGTAATCCATCGTTATCAGATGCGATATTTTTGGTTGTAGTATTTACGTGTAGATGTCTGAAGTTTCACTTATTTCATGCAAGAGACACTCTCTTGCTCCCCATGGCATTGTCCTTGTGGTATTGCAAAGTAGTTTGCTGATAGCGTAATACGTAATACAGTAAAATCACGCATATAACATCCTTACGTTTGAAAGTTGAACTTAACAGAGGTTCTTAAACTTGGGGCATGATATAAAATTGAAGGGGGTCGGTCTACTCGCAAGCTGCAGAAACTATTTTAAATTTGAATCGCTGCTTTTTAATCAATAATTTATATAATTATGTTGGGTGTGATACCAAAATTAATACCAACAACATCATAACTAAATTTCATTCTCCACGGGGTGGCACTAACAACCCAACTTAATTCAAGAGAAAAACTTATGTTGAAATATTTAAAATTTATTTAGAGTCCTGCTCGCATTTACAACCTGAAAAATACGACGTTTTAATATGTTGCTTGTCAATGGGCGATATGGCCCTTCACGGGGTGAAAGGGTTTAGACATCAATAAATAGCGAGAACATCGAATTCAAATATTCGTTGCGTTGATCAAAACCGAAAACAATTTGAAAATGTTTGGAATAAACCACAAAACAAACTATTGTAAACTCATTCCTAAATTTAAAATCACTGCTTCGGCGTAGTGCGTTAATTCAAACGAGCAATGTAGAATACGTGAATATTTATTTACAAGGAAACTCAGGATTTTTGGTAGTACTGAAGTTGCTTAATTTCCAGTCAAAATTTGCAACTCACGTGTAGATGTCAACCCACATTGTTTAAATGGTTGTGTAGATATTTAATATCGGGATTTACTAATAATTGAAAATAGTACTGGGTAATTGAAAACAGTATGATTGAACATATTACTTGATTTAAAAAGTTCTTTTCACGGTTACAGTGTCCTACTACAGAAGCACAAAGGCTTGTTCTAATTACAGTTTATTAAATTGCAAATTGCAAATTGCTTACTTCGATCTTATCTCGGTAGTGTGGTTGCTTATATTTAGACGAACTTCAGTATACAGTTGCTTATAAAGCAGATGCTTATAAATATAATCATGTAGAAAATAAATATATCATATATATTTCAAACTTACAAACACAGTCTGAGACACTTTTTGCTCCAATATTTGATGTTGTATCTGACGGACAATAGTCACATTGCATTTGACCAGTTTTGTTTTGGTAAAATCCTGCAGCGCACTGGTCGCATCTGTTTGAAGACATGTTGAAAAAGCTTCCAGAAGAACAGATTTCTGAGAGAAAAAATTGCATATCATTAAAATCAAAGTCAACCTTGTTATCAACCGTTTACGTTTCTGCTGAGAAAATTCAAGAGTTAAAATATGAACTTCCAGCATTTATTTGCGAAAATTTTGTGAAACAAAAATTCAGGTTTCAAGAAATACAATGCGATTTTCAGTCACTGTCAAAGGATTTCACACCACTGAGCTCATTCAACCAAATCAAAATAAACAGAAAAACAAGCTTTTTTCGGGTAGTTAAACTTGATGTAAAATCCATTTACAAAATGTTCCTTTGCTGTGTCGATGCAGTATGCTTAGGCCTTAACTAGCTTTATAGCTACTTAAAAGAAAAAAATGCTACTAAAATAAAATACAACTAAAAAACCTACTTTAAATGAATAAAATATGAAGTAATATCAATATATATGTTTAAAGATAATAAATATTTTCGTATCTCTGATTTCGAAAATATACGACAACAGAATAATAATATAATTAACTTCATCTAACTAAAAACAAGATTCCTATTACCTTTGCAGTCCGTACTATCATTAGAAGCAGTATTGAATGTTGTTTTTCCACTGGAACACATGGTGCAGTTTGCAGATCCTTCACTGTCTTGGTAATAGCCAATGGGACAATCTTCGCAAGTTTTGCCAGTTACATTATTGAAAGTTCCAGCTGGACAGACAACTGAAATCAAGTAAACGTATCTTCAGTTTCAATGGTTAGGGCGTGTAAATAAAGGTTTAATGTGATTGGCCAAAACAACAAAAGAAACATGTGTAACGTCAAATCATAGTTTTAAGGTTTTAAGGCAAAGCGCGCGAAAATATGTAATTCATGTCGTCAGCAGTCCAAGATTGCATTTGTTGAAAAAAAGAAGAAAAAATTCAATTTAGCTCTTCAAAGAAGATGAAAAATCTTTGGAGTTAAAAATAAGTGCAATTTTCATAGGGATATACTAGCAATAGGGCCTACTATAGAGTGCAAATTAGACAAAAAATTCAAAGCTCAGCCGAAATATTCTGAACATTGCGCCAGCCGTTGCTATTGTTGCTAAATGCTGTTGTTGATGTTTGGAAAGAACGCTGTCTACACACAAGAGTGATATTGGCCGTTATCCGCAAGATCTATCATGCCAAAGGACATTCAGCTGGCCAGGAGAATACGCGGAGAGAGAGCTTAATTTAAGCGAAAAACAATTCTGGAAACATTGTAAATAGTCTAATAATATAAGTTATGTTTGGCCAGCTGTCCAAGTCATTGAACATAAATCGATGCAAGTTATAACATTTTAACAGATCAAGATAATTGATGGATGCTTTCGTTAAGGAATTGGTTTAGAAATAATAAATCAATGTTACATTTAATTGATTTCATATATATTATTGTAACAGCAAATTGTCCAATGAATTGGAGGCTTGGTTATGTATCAACAACAATTTTAAGAATAAGTAAACTTTTATTAGGTAGACATTTTTATGGTGGTCTTCTCTGGAAAGTATGGCACTTGTGCACACCCAAGAAAACAATGGGTATTCAAAAAGCTGACCACAAAAACAGTTTTTGCACCTGAGATCTTTTTGAAAGTTGCCATAATTTCCAGTGTGGATGTGGGTTTCTTTCTTTGATTTAAATGCAGATATGACCTCCATAAAAAAACAGAAAGGAAATTCCAATTTCTTGATTACACTGTTTAAATCACACTTTATAATATTTTTGAAAACATTTTTTATCCATTTTCAAATATCCAGGACAAATCTGGTGTTTTGCAAAGATCTTGTTCTATTACAAAATATACCTCGAATAAATGTATTATTAAAATCAGTTAATTCTTGTTCAACAATCATAAAAGAGAACTGGAATTTCTTGCAATGCAATTAGATCCACACACATTAGTATTAATGAAAATCATATTTATATAGGTTTTATGCTTTTTGACCAGTGATCACTGATGTAACATATCTTTTTAAGTAATGTAAAGTTTCTCTTACCAACTTAGTGTTGGATTGATAGAGAGAAGATGAAGTGACCTAATACCAGGGTGCATTTCATGTGCAGACTCAGCTGAACCAACTACTGTTCTTCAATCAGTGCAGTTAACATAATAACCTGATGGGGAGTTTACACATGCAATGCATTCTGGTATACATCAGTGATGAATATAGGTTTAATAGGTTATTGGTGTATGTTTTCTTTAGATTTGTAGGTTTTTAGCTGATTTTATTAATAACCATGTTGGGACCATCCATTTCTTGCCTTTCATTTTCTGTTTCCTGTTGTTATCAACTTTTTGTCTTCAAACCAACATCTAGTAATAGTTTGTCTGGGCTGCTTTTGCCTAAAAAGTGGTAACAAGGAGCTGTTGCCTTTCAATATTTCAACAAGAAAATAAACTTATTACTGTGTTGATAAATCAAGAATCTGTTCTAGTGCCTTCTGATTCATTAGCATTCTCAATATTAATTTTTTCAGCGATCTGTTTCTCCAATTTATCAAGCACCTCAGTGGAGAAAATGTCCAAATGTTCTCCTTCAACAAAAAACATTACATAAATCAAGAGGGAAGTGATAAAAAGGCCAATGTACACTGGTATAAAAGAAGGCTTTTTATTGAGCTTTGCATCTCCAAATGTTTGAGTTGTCTTATAATTTTTTATTGCTGAAGATGACAACTTTATTGGCAGATCGTCCTTGTCATTGCTTCCTTTTTTTAATGCATCTTTTTTGCTACTTGTTGAAAGGTAGGATGGATTCATTGTGCCATCCTTCACACGGGTTACTGCCCTGAAATAAAAATTAATCAAATATGAATAAAAATGCTCTTGGGGGCATCTATAGAGTATGTACACACTGAGTGAGGATAAAAAATTAAGTGTATTGCATGCATACTTGATGGATGCCCCCCTTTAACTTCTCGTTTGTTAGTGCCAGTGCAACGATTGCGCGTGCGCGCATAACCCTGACATCAAAAACGTAAGCCTAAATGTTTTACAGCGAACATGCAGACCATTTGTTGTAAAAGCATAACATCAACTACAAAAATAAAGATTTAAAATATAAAAAACAATTTTTTTTCATACCGAAGTAGAAGATTGCTTCTTGTCAAAAGATGTCCCTTCCCTCCTAATCTTCTTGCCAGTAACATGATTTGTCCGTCTGATTGATAGATCCCTGTAAAATTGTTTTGGTGCTGGAAAATGGGTTTTTTGCGCAAGCGCATTTAAAAAAAGTTATTCAAAACGAGGTTGTTCAATAATGCTTTCTCAACATAAAAATAAAACCTTGGCTGGCTATATGTTGTCCTTGTCGCTATCTGCTCAGTCTCGCAAAAGATTGCTTTCTGTGTAATATCAAAAGAACCAGAAAAGAAAGATATGGATAAACCGAAAAACTCGCAGTCAAAAACAAGAGGAAAAGGAAGAGGTATTTTATTAAATTGTAGTTTGCAATTTGCTAAAATGACTTAGATTAGAAAGGAAAGCAAGCCAAAGAAAAGCACCAATCAAAATCTGATGTTGACTGCCCGTATAACAAAATCCTTTTACTTGTGCATTTTACTCGCATTGCAATTGTGTTTGTTCCATGCTAAAAATGGAAGAATATAATTTTAAAAATATTTGAAACAAATACATATCTACAAACAAAGAGAAAACTGCTCAAGTAAAATCTTGCATGGAGCACTTTCTTATTAAATCTCATGAAAGATTTTTGTTGTACTTATTTGGGTAGTGCTAAATTGGATATTTACAGACTAGTCTATATGTTTTCCAGATTGGTGATCTTTGTACATTATTTTTTCAATGGTGTTATTTCTATTTTTACAGGTTTGCCACCTCCAGGAGATTTTATTGCTTTAGGTAAGCTGTTTTAGAATTATCAGGTTATCTTACTATAGATTATTTTTCACTAGATTTAATGCTATTCTTAGATTCTGAATATTGGATGTTCCAATTTAAAAAAAATGAAATCGAGAAACTTTTGAATAAGCAAAAAGAACTAAGATTGGAAAAATCAGAAACAAATAATACAGAAAAAATAATACTAAGCAAATCAGAATATGCATTTCATATGTTTTTCATAAGAAACCACTTTATAAGAAACTCACTGTGGGTGAAACTAGAAAGTTTTAGTAGTGAATGAAAAATCACTAAGAAACTTTTGAATTTTTTAGCAAAGATTAAATAATATTCTTAACAATATTAATGGAGTGGACATGGTGTCAGATGAATAATTAAGTGAAGATTGTGTGTATAACTTTTTATCCTGTACAATATATACCCAGTTTTTGTTGGTAAACAATGGAATTTTTTCCTATGCATAGTGCTTAAAAGGGAATTTTTTCATATACAATTAAGAGGACTTTACTGGTGAAATTTGGCCAAAAATTGTCCAAAATTAAGAAACTTTCACTAGTGGATTCTTTGCCAGGTTTCTTATAAAAAAACCTGTATTACATCAAATGCAATAATTTTTACTAAACCATTATAGGAATAACAGTTAAACAAAAAAATTGATATCGCAAAAGCTGCAACCAAAATAAACTCTCCAGAAAAATATTTGAAAACCCATATGGGCACAACAAGAACAGGAGAAACGTAACAGGTCCACAAGAGATATAACAGTTTATAAACAAACACTTCTAGAAACAATTCAATGTTGAAACAGAGAAGACAGTAGAATGATTTTAAGTGAAGTAGAATGATGTATGAAAACTTAACAAAGAAATAACTCTGGAAGAGGTCACCAGAAACATAAAAAAAAACTAAACAACAACAGAACAGAGATCCTGTGTATGATAAAATTACAGCCGAGATTTTACAGTACGGACTGAAAGAATTACTTAAAATAATAAGTACAGTTTTGAGAAAGATATATAAGAAGAACACCAAGAAATCGACACAGGGAGAGCAGAGGAATGCTTGCACTCCTCAACAAAAGTTTTATTCACCCACGTGATTGACGTTGATAACATAGAGAATCGACGAGAAAAATGAAATGTACCTATCACAATCTCAAAGTGCATATCAAGCATTTAGAAGCACGTTCGGAGATTGTATGGGCACAAAGATGGTTAGTATCACTAATCGAAGTATAGAGAGACAAAATATTCACGGCAAGCTCGATATGAGCAGTGAATTTTGACACGAAGGAGGAAAACTGCTGGAAAAATTTGAAAGAAGATGAAGCGGGAATAATCAGTTATCTACTGTCAAATACAACATTGGAAGTGAAAGTCAATGGAGCAAAAACAGAAGCATTCCTTCGCAACATCGGATCATCACAAGCAGATGGGTTAAGTGAAAAATTGTAAGTAATTTATTTTGAAAATGCACTTAAGGAAATAAGAAAAACATTAGATGTGATCGAAAAACTACCACAAAATGTACCAGGAGAATCCATCTATGCTGATGATGCTGATTTCCTTGCAGGCAATAGCAAGGAAAATCTATAGAAGAACGTCATCAAACAGATACTTCTAAAAGAAATTCTAAAAAGTGAACGAAAGACAGACTGAAGATACTGTGTACTTGAAAGAAAGAAAAAGGGAGAAAGCTACATGGGTCAGGGGAGATGAAATCAACGACAAGGATGAAAAGAAACTCGGCTTATTAATAGGTGTCACAGGAGATATAAACAGAGGAAGACAACTTGCAACGACAGCATTGAATCGAATAAATGTGATATAGATCAGGAAAGGCAAAATGAAGCAAAAATTGAGACTGAAGTTACATGTATCGATCGTAAAACCGATACTGATTTACAACTCAGGAACATGGAGTCCACCGAAGTAAGAATAAGAAAATCTGAATGCATTTCACAGAAAGCAACAGCGACATATTTTAAACTTGATATACCAAGTTATCATGCAGAACAGTACTGTGTATAGAGAATCTGACAAAGAAATATTCTCAATGGAAATTATAACAAACAAAAGCTATTCGGTCACAAGAAAGACACCCCCAGCACAAAAAAACCAATGAAACAATTTTTTACTAAAAGTAACTCTGCGAAATTCAAGCACGACTACGATTCAATTTAACATGGAAGCTAAAACAAGATTTCGAGAAATACACTTCTCAGCGATGATCTGTGAAAGTTGAAGGACCTTTGCGAAGGGCAGGACAGTTTGGAAAAACCTCGTAGAAAGCATTTATATTGTTGCTAAAGCAGATAAAAACTTATTAATAACTAGTTTTTCTACTTTACTTTAAGGTTCTTTTGTGCGATATAGCTGTTAAATATTGATTTCCGTATATTCCTCGAATTAGCCCCCCTGGGGGCTAATTGACTTTAAGCCTCGTTGGTTGGGGGCTAATTCGAATTCGGACTCTTTCCTATAGGATAACTACATTATATATATGAATTCTACGGAATAACTAAAAACATTGAAATGAACAACATGGATGTATATAAACAGAATAAAATGTGAAATAACATGTTTAATAAAATTCGAAATTTGAGGGTGGGGACTAATTCGAGGATTTACGGTATGTCATTAAAAATTATATAACAGGATAATTGTGAAGGGATTGAACAGTACTTTTTGTGAATTCGAACAATTTGTTAATTTTCTTCTTAAACTTGTTCTCAAACTCAATCAAAATTTTAGCAATACTGGACGAAATTTTACCGAAAACTTCTCAATTTTCAATTATTCAGAATAAATTCTAAAATAACCTCCATATGCTTTTTCACAACAATGCATTAAAGGTGGCTGACTGTCCTAGAGCCGGCATGAATTGTTTTCTGAGAAGGTTTCTTCTGAATCCATCAATTCCTTATGATTTCCATTTTGATACAGCAATTTTTTTTAATTTGACTTTATTTGGCTTAATTCAGATAAAACGATTTATGAAATATTTTGCCATGCATTGTCAAAATCCAAATAAGTATTTGGGATTAATCTGGAACTCAAGAAAATTGCTTTTTTCCAAATGTTTTTTAAAGTTTGTAGACGCTCCATGACTGCAATTGTATTTTGAAAATGTTTTTAAAAGGAAAACATAAATTGATTTAAAAACATTTTTGTTAGGTTCAAAATCAAGAGCCACATTATCCGACCAAGATCTGAAGACTTCGCAACCCCTTCCAAGGAAACCAGTGCAAACGTCTTCATCAACTGCTTCATCGTTGCAGTCAGGCAGCTTGAAAGAAAAACGAAAAGATATTCCAGCTTCTCTTGCATTACATGGGACAGGCTTGCCGAAGCATGGCAAAATTTTACCATCTGGTTTGTTTTCACCAACTCCTTCAAAGAGCAGGCGCTCTCCACAGGGAGCAAGGATTTTTGATAATGATTCTCCTGGACCTCCTGTGATTCTACTTGATGGTATTTTTCTAAATTTATCTAATATCCTATAATTTATATTCTTTTTAAACTTTGCTCATATCTACAAGCAATTTGATATTTGTGGGCGGAAATAAAATTTTGTTTGATCATATTTTGATACTGGAAGCCCTCCCTTTTAGAGCAACGCTGTCAACGAATAACTAAAATAGAAACAATAATTTTGTGAGAATGAAATTAGAAATAAATAAAAAATTCTTACACTAGTATTTTGGTTAAATAATTTAATTTTTTCATCAGTGAATCCTCTTGACTTGGAAGCAAATGTGCTTGAAGCTGCAATCATGGAAGAACAGGAGCGATTGGAAGGGTACATCTGTTCTGCTTTGAAAACATTGAAATTAAATCGGTTAAAACCAGACCCATTGCTGTATCTCACTTTGATTGGACTTGCTAAGACTAGGCCAGAGTTCTTCTTGCTAAGAGGTGTAACTGAGGTACAGCACAAGTATTGATTTCTAAATTACAAAAAGTTATCATATGTATGTATGTATTTTTATGCCACAAAATTAAAATTTACAATATAATTTTAAAAAAAAAGTATAAAATATTACAGGCATGAATTAATTACAAGAAATTACAAAAGTTAAAATACACTAGAATCTAATATTTTAAAACCACATACCCCTAAACTAAAGTGGCAGGGATAGCATTAAAAGATCGAAAGACCTTGATTC
>JAYJMH010022770.1:0-44468 GCA_036873815.1 Phacellophora camtschatica
AAAATCTAATTTTTCGGTGCGTGAATACGTGAAACGCTAAAATATTGTGCGTGAATGCGTGAATCGTAACCCCTATGTGGGGAGGGCGCAAATCATATCTATTCAGAGGTATCGTGGATCATGCAGCTTCCATCTCGCATCTTTCCACACGGAAACTTGCACATTTTTATTAGATATATATTTTTTAATAATTTCTACTCAATATCTTACGATACATGGTCTACTAAATTCTAAGCTAGATAAAACCAATAGCAGTAAGTCATAATTACAAAAATACAAATCGGTAAAAATAAAGAAAAAAAAATTTAACACATGTATACACAATTTAAAAAAGCAATTTGAACGCCCCACAAAAGTTAATGTTTAACAAAAGAAAACTTTCGAAAGTTTTTATTTTCACAAATGGTTTGCATAATAAATTCTTTGGAAAGAAAATTTAACGGTTACTGTATTAGATCGATGCTTCTGCAAATCCCAAGAGTCTGCAAAAAATCGGAAGTGCATTAATACAAATTAACAAAATTGATACCTGTGAATGTGTGTTTATGTTCATAGCCATGTTGGACAAAGCCATTGTTGATTGCAATGCAATTTCAAACTCCATATCCCTTGAGCACTGTAGAAGAATCTGGATGATCCTAAAAGAACAAAACTATTTACAATTATTTACATAGCACGTGAGAGCCCGGTGAGATTAACCACGGTACAACTGTACGCTTTGTAAAGATGGCTCCAGGCCTCCAGTACCCGAAACAAATATCACAGAAACAGGTACAATCGTAAATAAACGTAGGTATATACAAAATTGCTCCATGAACAGATAAAGTGACCGGTACAGATATACCACGGTACAACTTTACGCTTTGTGAAAATAGCTCCAGTACCCGGAACAAATATCTCAGAAACCGGTACAATCGTAAATAAACGTAGGTACAAAGTTGCTCCGTAAACAGATAAAATGACCGGTACAGATACACCACGGTACAACTTTACGATTTGTGAAAATAGCTCCAGTACCCGGAACAAATATCTCAGTAACCGGTACAATCGTAAATAAACGTAGGTACAAAATTGCTACGTAAACAGATAAAGTGACCGGTACAGATATACCACGGTACAACTGTACGCTTTGTAGAAATAGCTCCAGCACCAGGAACAAATATCACAGAAACCGGCACAATCGTAAATAAACGTAGATACAAAGTTGCTCCGTAAACAGATAAAGTGACCTGTACAGCATGCAAAATTCGTTAAGTTGGCGGTATACCGGACACCGGTACATCATATTGTCAGCTGCATTGGGGGCAGCCATTCCCCAAGAAATAGAAATAAGCATTCCCACTTGGGAACAGTGTTAAACACGTGACCGTAGCAATGCGAAACTCTAAGTCAATAAAAAGAGAGCTAAATTTTGTCTATTATGATTTAAAAGGAATAATGAAATCTAGTGTGTATTTTAAGTTGGGTAACAAATTGCATTGTTTTGTTCAGCCCTATATTTTTTAACTTCCAAAATTAACCTGCCCACTACCAGGTATGATTATCCAGTATGATTATCCTTATTCAAATTTTAAAGCTTACCTCGGCTTTGCAAGTTCTTGTTGCAATTTTGGATTGCTACTAACAGCTGCAAGCATTTTAACTGCAATATTTTTTGCTGCCATTGGTTGAAACAATTGGTTGCTCATCGGCATGTTGCTGCTGCAATACAAAATGAACCATTAAAGCATCAATCTCATATTTGGCAGTGACAACAATAAAATATCAAAACAAAAAGAAACATTGAACCCCTTGGGGAAACCCATAAGACCAGAAAGATTAGGGACAATGGTTCCATCAAAATTAAGCAAGCCAGCAGCTCCACTTCTGAGAAAAGATAGAAGGAACTTACATGAGACCAATAGGCAATTTTGCAATTAATAAATTGCCAAAATAAATAAATTGTCATGAAAGAGATTGTTTCAGCTCAGTTATACTGCAGTTATACTATTTTCAATTATGCTGTAATTGACCACCCAGTACTGTTTCAATTATCCTTTAAGCCCAGTAACAAACATCTAAGCGACCATTTAAGATACTTGAGTTCCAAATTTTGGCTGAAAATTAAGAGAAAGATCAAATCAATTGAAAATTTGTTCAGTCAACCCAATTTCTCCTGAATCCCCTTTCCCATTGGATTGCAATATTTAATTGCCGGTCCCTGATCAATTTTAGTACTACCCAAAAAATAAGTTGCTTATGAAAATATTGTGCATTGCAATGAATTTCAATCGTAATATACCTTGCTGTGCTCCCATCCGTGCTATACCCGCTGCCTCTACTGCTTCTCCTCTGTCGCAAAACCACCGGCACAGATTCTCCATGTCTGACGTCACTTACGCTGTTACTCTTGAAACTGATCTTGCACATTGATGACGGAGATGACTCTCTGCTTGACTGAGAGCTGAAACTGTCAGATCTTCCCCTGCCCACCCCATCAGGCGGGGGAATATAATGCATGTGAGAAGCAGCGTTCAAGCTTTGGCTCAAAAGTTCTTTTTCTGAGAATCGTTTCTCAAGAAGAAATTTTGGTTCACGCTTGAGTGATTTTGAGTGATTAATTTCCGGTTCTTTTTCTTGGAAGTGAATGTGATGCAAAGTCTTTCGGGTACCTTGCGCCGCAGCCCCATCCACTGATGCTGGTGTTCTTTCTTGATAAAGTTGAAGCTTTTCTACGTGTTGTTTTTTGTTTGTGCTGTCCTTTTCAAGGATACTTAAAAGTGGTTCGATAGGGACGTTAGTAATAGCCATTGAATAATCTCGTTCACTTTCAGAGTGGAGCAAATCGTTCAAAATAGACAAACAGGTTCCCTGGAATTAAAAATACTTTGTAAGAATTTCAAAGAAATATTTCGCCTAATTTTAATAATTGCAGGAAGATCCTTTCAAGAAGGGTTGGTTATATGAGCCGAGATATCCCATTTAGCCAGGATATATAGCCTAGCCGAGACGTTTTTCATCCCGTGTTTACGTGATGTACACAGCCCAGGATGAGATGAACTTTTGTTGTTGTGAAGTTTGTTTGAATTAAATTTTCCGCATGCGCTAATTTCATCATGCCGGCTGAGTGAGATGTTATAAAACTACGATGTTATAAAACGACGAAACTATGATATTATAAAACGGTGAAACTACGATACACACGAAACAGCGAAACTACGATATAACAAAACAACTAAACTACCATGTTACGAAATTCCAAAACTATGATATTACCGAACATCAAAACAACGTTGCAGCAAAACGGCGAAACTACGATATCACGAATTTATCAAAATTTCCTTTCACGTTTTACTTGTTTCTTTTATATAATATTCCCAATTTGGTAAATTAAATATACCCACAGTGAATCATTTAATGAAGTTTCAAGTTTCGCTCTTCGCCATGCGTAGCTATTAAGAGCCCCCAATCCTGTTATTTTTAATCATCATTATGCTAATTTAACAAAGCAAATAATCCTGATGGCTGAGCATTAACCAAGACAAAAATTTAATTGCCCACAATAATTATTGTTACCAAGTTACATTCCTTCTTTTGAAGAAAAAAAAAAGTTCATTCCTGACTCACTTGTACTGGTTCTGGAGTTTCCAGGAGATCAATAACCGTTTTAAGAAGACCTGCTTCTACCGATTTCCGCCGACTATCCGGTCCAGAAACCTGAAACAGAAAAAAACCAAAGTCATTTCTCCCCGAAACACATTTTAATGTGCATGGTATCCATATTGTACAACAAAACCCAGCAGGAGGTTGTATCAAGTAAAACGTAACTAAAAGTAAAGAAAACCTACCGTAAATAAATTTCCCAACAAACTCGCTATCTGTTCGAGATGATGTGAACTTGTTCGAGATGACCGGGCTGCTGAAACTATTTGGCCTAAGGTAAATAAAAATGCATGATCTTAAAACTGAAGATTTCCGTAAAAATCAGCTTGTTTCGCTTGGTTGTCAAAGAAATCTGATGTTACTCAGGTCAATAGAATCTAAGGAGTCACAATTTACTTTATAGGCCTATATATACCGACAAAAATTAGACTTAAAATTCTTGGCCATCATTAAAACAATGCTTCAAGAGCTCGATTATAGAAGTTTGGATTTAACGGATTTTTATCAAGATTTAATTAATGTTTACATGAATAAATGAAACCGAGGTAAATAATTTTGGTCAAGATTTTTGGCATGTTTGACCACACGTTTCCGTTGGCCTAAATGATTTTTCGCAATCAAAACAAACGTGATTGCATTGTTTCAAATTTCTTATTTTCTTTTTTAGAATGCGATTTGCTACAGTTTGACGGTTTTGAACGGATTCCGGATCTCGAAAGAAGTACATTGCAAACATGCAAGAAAATGCAGGAAAACGAGGAGCACATATAACCAAGGGTACGAGGACAACTATATTTACATTAAATAAAAACAGAAACGACGCAAAAAACGACAAATTCAACGATATTTTTTTGCATTTACTAATATTTCGCCTTGTATGCCAATTGATTCTTATCATTTAGCTCTGAAGAAGCACTGTATTTTTTTTGCGTCGTTTCTGTTTTTATTTATTTTATCTATACTTCGTCGCAAGCATCCATGGATCAAACGAACAGTCTGCAATTAAGTGACCTTTTCCGAAAGCACATTATTATATTTACATTGTTGTTATTAAGTGTATTTTGTTTTTTCCATGTTTTCAAACACTCACCATTGAGTTTGGCCTAAGCGTGTCCGTGAGCGTGACTTTGTTGTGTAGGACAGGGGGCGGAGCTCGGCTCGAAGGATTAGGGGGAGGGGAAAAGGCTCTCCAGGAAAAGATCAGTTGGGGTGATGGCTGCCCATGCACCCCTCCCCCATTGGCTCCGCCCTTGATACAGGAATACAAGGGAGTCAAATTCAAATGAGTTAAACAATAGACAAGTAAATATAAGTGTCCTAACACCCTTGTTATGAAATGTCTATATTTTTAACGTAAATGTCGTCAACGATAGCCACCCACAATTCATCAATAGTGTTATCTTTTATCGATAACAAAACCATAATAACCTAGTATAGCAATAAGTAAAATATCATTTCAATTTCAGAATTTCGGAGTGAAAAGTATTCAAAAAATTTAATCAAATTAGAAGCAAGCCCACATCTCTGAAATTTTATAGATTACATATTATAAATACGGAATCATTCAGATTTTATCAACGGGTAATCGCAAACACATTCTCCGCATTGCCTAATTGCGGTAAGAAATCCAATTTTGGCAAAGTTCTATTCTTGGTATAAGATCGTAATCCAGCCACTTTATTGTCTAAACTTATTAAAGCAAACTCGTTATCTTGACTCAGGTTAATTACAATGCTCAATAATCTGAGGCAAACTCAATCACGGTGAGCCAATCCTAATCAAGTGAGCTATTACCCATGATCTTCGTCTTTTCAAGGTTGACTGTTGATCTGATTTGCGTTCATCGTTAACACAAGGAGGTTTAGATCCAATATGAGCTCAAGAGTGCTTTCATGGTATTTTCAGAGTACTTTCATAGCATTCACTATATGGCATTCCCTCGATATATTGAATGTGAAATAAAAATTTGTGATTTGGTACGAAATAGACTTGAAAAAACAATTGAATTTAAAACTTGTGAAAATTGTTGTTCGAACGTTGTGCTTTTCAAATCTCCAACGTGAAATTAACTATTTTTTCGTCCTTTGCAAAATCGACTCTCTAATGCAAAATCGAATGCAAAATCGAATGCAAAATCTGATTGACTTCACGCGGTAGCATTGAATTCACGGAATTGACTTTCACGAGAAGTCTTCAATTAATTTCAAAATCTGACCAAGACAATTATTTTCATTTTTGTTATCTGGGTGCCTTAGAGGCCCTTAAAATCATCGAAGAAGGTAGAATGATATCTCTAAATCCAAGTTAATCTTTCGGGCATCTTTCAGAATTACTTGTGCGGCCTAGTAACGAACAGAATTTACAGGATACGATCAGATGTGATTTGCAGGAAATGTTAACAAATCACCCAACACTTACAGTGTTAATATTATTAATTTTACCCTGAACTGAATACGCTAATTTCACCTGATGCGTTTGGCAAGCAAAGGCTAGCAAGAATTGAAGAATGGCATTCTGGGTTGAAAGAAAGCGTCACAAGAAGCTTCAAAGCATCCGAGGCAGGGTCTTTTTTGAAGAGCTTCGTGTAAGTGCTGCAAAATGCTCTGTCGGTTTTTGGCAACTGAAGCAAAAAAAAATTTACAAAGTAATACAGTGAAACCTCTATGGGTAACTCACAAAAACGGACACCTTCAAACAAGGGACATCTCTCTACAACGAACAACAAAGGCAGATTTTGTAACAAAAGGGAAATCGACGCGCCAATTTCAAAGCGATTAGCCATTGAGGATAAGCAAATTCTCTCAAGCAGAAAATCAAAACAAACAAAACAATGTTTTGATTTTCTGTCTGAGATAATTTGCTTTGTCTTGAATAGCTAATCACTTTAAAATTGGCGTGTAGCTTTCAATATTGTTACAGCAATGGTATATTCGTTAACTCTTTCACACCGGGAAGGGCCATATGGACCATTGACAAACAGACTGAACTTTGCGTTAATTCCCAATAATTAAAGAGAAGTTTATCTTTCGAATTAAGTTGGTTTGCAAGCATGCTACCCCCTTCAAAATGAAACTAAGATAGCGTTTTAATGTTAATTAGAAATGAATCCGGTGCGAAGGGGAACCAGCAACAACGATGACAAAAATGCTAAAAATAGAGGATTTTGCAAAAAACATATTTTCATCAAAAACCTTTTTTATTTTCACCAAAAACCTTTGTTTTTATTCAGTATTTATACAAGTGCTCACTTTTAGAAACTCAAACATTGAAAATGAGCAGCATTCTTTTGAGCAAACTTTTTCAGCTCCTTCCTTCTTGGATGAGCTCACACGTCCATACGTAAAAGATTGCATTTATAAAAATTAAATCCAAAGAAAGATTTTAAAGTCATTAAAAAAGTGTTAAATGTTATTTCTTATTTTACTAAAAGATGTGTGCAATTTCCTTTCAAAAAATTAAACAACTTTTGCAACAATAGTAATAAAGGACCATTTTTGGTTTTGGCAGTCCATGAAATTCTAGAAAAGACAAGAATTTATATTAATACTAGTATACCTTCGAATGCAAACTTTCCTTAAGCTTTGTGATACTTTCAGATCCACTGATCGTCTCATCGTCAGACCCTCCCAAAGAACCGGTCAAACTAGTATCTCCTGATACCATAACATCCAAAGATTCGCTATCCACCTTCTTTGAACTCGTTCGAAATCTTGAAATGTTTTTCATGTCCAGAGGTCCGGACATCTCATTTTTCTGACCTGTAATGTTCAAGTTGGAATCGAGAAAGCTGTCTTCAAATTGGCTATCTTCGTATCTCACGTCTTGGAGCATCGATGGCGGAAAGTCGTCATCGTCGAGACATATCGAGTCGATCTCAACTTTCGTGCTGTCGACGGAGCACTCGCTATCACTCGGCACGCTTATCGTCTCGTCCATTACATTTCTCGGACTACGAAAATGTTCCAAGAATTCGTCTTCGTTTACTCGATTTTCGAATTTCTTCACAAATCGTTCGTTGATTTTACGATCGTAACTCTTGAATTCGGTTTGTTGAAATTTTGGAAACTCTGAATCGGAATCGAACCTCGGTTTCGATGACTTGTTCGGTCCCATTGACGACGAGCTTGACTGGCTTTCCTCGATCACGTGACCTAGATATTAAAAACGTCTTCTGAAATGCCTATCAAGGAGAAATGCCTAACATGGAGATGTGATACCAAAAATTTAAAAACATTGCTTTATGTAGAACCGGCCCCAGAAAATTTTGGAGGGAGTTTCAATATTGGAGGGGGGTTTTCATGTCAATTTTGCCAATTAGAATCCAAAATTTAAGGACTCCCGTTTTGCAAGACTGAATTGCCAGAAATTTTAATTGACTGAGTGATTGACGTTACATGTTTCTAGGGGATGCCACACACCCTCTACCCCCAATAGGGCCAGTTTGGGTTTTATGCTGTCTGTAAAAGGAATTTGGCATACAACCCACTTTCAAGAAAATGTGCGGAAATTATAAACTTGTTTAAAGAAATTTCAAAACCTCATCAATAAGGACGGTACATAAGTCTCTATAAGGCATTGGGGCATATCCCTGGACAATTAAATGGGAGTACCCTCTATTATAACGGGAAATTAAACCATCAATTCAAAAAATGGTGTTTGGAAACATTAAAAATAGTGCTTAACATTGGAAATATATTTCCGGTTATACTGAACTGATTTCGTTTACTAATGCTATCCTTGGGAAAATGAAAAAGTAACCATTTCAAAAAATACTTTTGTATTGAAGACGCTTGAGCTAAATTTAAAAAGTTTCATTCAACGTCATTTTCAACGTTTTGTTACTGTCGTTTTTTTTTAATAAAGAGTTTATTAAATATAGGAGTTTATTAAGGAGAGACGTTTATTAAAGAGAGGCGTTTACTAAAGAGAGGCGTTTATTAAAGATAGTAGTTTATTAAGAAAGGCCTTTATTAAAGAAAGCCGTTTATTGAAGAGAGGCATTTATTAAAGAAATGCGTTAGTAAAGAGAGGCGTTTATTAAAGATGGGAGTTTATTAAAAAAAAAACGTTTACTAAAGAGAAGCGCTTGTTAAAGAGAGTTGTTAAAGAGAGGTGTTTATCAGAATACATGCTGTAATTAAAAAGATATCAGTATTATTGAAACAAAATGAGCACGTACTTTGCACCGGGCCATTCCGATCACATCCATCTGTTAACGTTCCATCTTCATCGGAATCATCATCCGGTATGCTCTGAAGACTCAAAGAATGTCTCTTGAACGAATTCGACTTGTGAAGGCCTCTTCTCGTTTGTTGTAATGGCAACAATCCTTTTCCGGACCGCAAGCTATTCGAACGGGATGAATTCGATCCGGAATCTGACCTTGATTTTGATAAATCTGATGCGGTAAAAGCTTCGCATGCTGATTGTATCAATCTGTTTTGCATTTCTTGAAGTTCCTGGAGCATTCAAAATAAAAAGAGAAATGTTTTGCTTCAATAACGAAATAAGCTACACTGCTTCGGAAAAGATTGACAAAAATGCATCAATTACATTTTGGGTTATCCAAAAGCTGTAATAAGTTTTTGACTTTACTTCCCTCAAAAATAAGCTAAAATATATACATAAATTTTAGAATGCAAAATGCAAAGTTTCAAATATTAAACCATTAGTAGCGAATAAAGCCATCTCCCTACACAATTTGTTTCAAACTTAAAGCTTTCACATAATATATTAATTCCGTGAAAAATATTTCTTGTGAACCTCGTTAGCATTGTTTATTAATATTTCAGGCATTAAAGATGGACAGCAAGCTTTAAACATTTTTCTAGTGACCATGCATTTTCATGTCGTCTTTTGCGATCAATAAAAGAATTGGTTAAATCACAAAATTACGAGCAGAGAATTGTTGAATTCACAAAAAAAAATCAGAATACCTTCACATTATTGCTCATGAAATGTTGTGCACGCAAATATTTACATCAAGAAGGTATATACATGAAGAATAGGGATCGGCTGATTTGTTTCCTAGCTCCCATGCATTCCTAGCACCTATCCGCGCAATTTAGCACCCTGTTACCCGTATTAACTAATGCGACGTAGTGTCCTATTTCCTATATAATTTACTTACATGGGTAATGTTTACATTGCATGGGCTCTAGGAAACGGGCGCTAGGAAACAAGTGCTGAATAGGATATAGCATACTATAGAACAAAATATTGTATTTCCCGCTGTCATCCGCCGCCGCCATGATATCGACTGGCAATAGCAAGACATAGCATACTGCAATACATGGGCGCTAGAAACCAAAGCATCCAAATACCCCATGGTATAGCTACATATGTAATTTACCTGTTGCAAATCAACTGGCCTCATTCCTTCTAAGTCATTATCCTCGATCCTTGCTCCGTATTCCACCAAGAGAAAGGAAACTTCCAAACTCTGAAGATGGCCTGCACACATGTGAAGTGGAGTTCGACTAAAAGACAAACCCAGTGACAAAACAAATGCAATATTCTGAGATATACTGAGGAACATTAAAAACGATAGCAGAAACAATATAAAACAAAGAAATAAAATATTTTAAAGTAACTCTGCTTTAGATTCACTATTGTTATGAAATATGCCTCTGTCAGAGTCGTTGATCTAAAATGAAATCGTTAATCTGGACAACGAAAACAAACAATGTTGCGGAGGAGATGTAATCATTTTCCAGTTGAAAGAGTTTCGCTTTGTTCTCGAGGGATACTCTCTTTGAAACCAGTTTGTCAATTTCACTATTGTTACAAAATTCACCTCTGCTAGAGTCATTAATCTATTACCAATTTCCTTGTTGTTACAAAATTCGCCTCTGTAAACGACTTTACTTTACAAAAGTTAAATTATATTTCACAAACACCAGCCAAAGTCATCAGATTCGTGATTTTATCATTGTTTAAATCCAAAGCAACTTTTCCACAATTTTTTAGATGTTAGAATTCCTTTCTAGAAGCTAAGTTTCTTCCGTGATGTTCTGTGTACCCGGGTTCAATTAAACGCTTTAGTCCATGATTGATTACGGGGCCTGGTCCGTGTTTTATATTTCTGTGTCCTGTCTCTCCCTCTCAACCTTGTGCCCAGGGCTATCTCATACAATACCCCCTGGTGGTTATGCGTTTTTATTGGCTTATGGGAAACAATAAGCATGGAAATTAACATTCGACTGAATCTCGAGAGATTCCAGATTCGAATATGAAGAACGATTAGCCAGTGTAGAATTCAAAAAATTAATTCCTTTGATATGGCATAAATTTACGAGCTCGCAAAAATTTACCCAAAATTTGTATGTATATAAATTTACGCAAAATTTATGCAAATACCTCTGGGTACGAAGACGGTCTCTCTCTCTCTCGTTTAGGAAAGAGTGGTCTCTCTCTCGTTTAGGGAAGAGTGGTATGATACAATAAAAATACATAGGTGATGGAAAGCCAAAAACAAAAAATAATAACACACACACCACGATTCCAAAGCTCGCGGATTGATTAATAAATAATGCAAATAACGTCTGGTAACTTCAGTTTAGTTGTCATTTAGTTATCAGAACATGTACCCGGGTTCCTTCCCATAATCAAAAGTAAAAATGATTGTTTAAAAACCTTTCATTAAACTTAGTGTTTTCTATCATTCTGAAAACAATAGCCAACCTTAATTGGCTGCAGCTTCAAACGGCCCTAATGCCGTCTGCTTTTTAAGATTAATGTTTTCCCAAAGCCTTCTAATCTTGCGGCAATAAACCTTCACATTATTGCTCATGAAATGCTGTGCACGCAAAAATTTACATCAACAATGAAATGCTGTGCATACATGAAGAATAGGAATCGGCTGATTTGTTTCCTAGCGCCCATACATTTCCTAGCACTCATCTGTGCAATTTAGTAACCTGTTACCCGTATTACCTAATGCGACGTAGTGTCCTATTGCCCGTGTAATTCACTTACATGGATAATAGAATAAGATCTTCATGTTACAAACTACATTGCTTTACTTTTAAGATTAATAATTTTTCAAAGCCTGCTAATCTTGCGGCAATCCCGCGGCAATCAACCGACTCGCATATCTCGAAAAGAGTCAAAAGCATAAAAAAATATCGGTTTCTGCTTTAAATCCTATTTATTAAACGAGGTTTAAACCGAAAGAAAGTGGAAAATTCTTCGTTTATTCAAGCCATTTGGTGGTTATGACAATTAGTCAAAACAGATTTCTGAGCAAACGAAACGAAGAATGCGGCGAGTTGACTTATGTGTCATAATGCTTTGGCATAAAAAATTACGCCTGGGTTTTGAATTGACAACCAAAATAAAACTCTCTCTAAGCCATGGTTGATCAAACAATGCAAATTTGATTCGAAAAATCGAACAAAATTGTCTGATCTAAATTCTTCAAAAAAAAGAAGGATATATATACTACTTTTTTTAACTCTTTTTTCTTTCTCTAAAAAGCATCATTGTAGAATGGTTTTGGGCCTAATTTCCACAAGACGGAAAGTTCCGCGCGCAGAAAACTGTTCGCCTGGTAACTTAATAGGAGACCGCATACCCCATATATAGGCTTCCTGTATAGAAATCATTTTAAATCAAGATCACATTTAACTTAACATCTCAGTTCACTTCACTTCACATCGCATTTCATTTAACATCTCTCGATAAAATTATCTCATTTTCTTTACAATTTGCCTGAATAAATGACTTCCCTTTCCTTTCTGTGTCATTATCCCTTATCCCTTCGTCTCCTCTACTCCTCTGCTAGTATGAGTATTTAGTACATTTCCCAAAATGAGCCAAGACCATTTATTCTCACCTTGAAAAGTTAACAACGAGACCAAATAAAAACAAGAATAACTTACAATAAAAGATCTTTTGCTCTGACATTGGCACCAAATTCCAGAAGCATTTTAGCAATGACTCTGTTGCCTTGCCCTGCTGCGCAGTGCAGCGGCGTTTCGTCTTCGGGGCCTTCGCAGTTTGGATCTGCGCCTCTTAATAAATAAAGAATGATACTTTTAAATAACAGTAAATGTATAAATATCATGTATATATATTATATACAGAGTATATATAGTATATAAAAGTGTGTATAGTAGAAGTGTGCATAAATAATAATGGGAAATAATGAAATTAATAATATTGTGAAATAATGAAATAAATAATAATATGAAATAATGTTGTTTATAAACAAAATAATGTGCATAAATAAAAATGTGAAATAATGAAAAAAATAACAAATATTATTCATTCTCAAAGTGCACATTTCAAAATCTCTATTATTGAGAACGAAATGCATAACTGCTATGTGTCATATATCTAGAGATGGTGTGTCATTATCTCGATTACGATCTGGCATCGACCATGCAATTTTGAAATATTAACATTGCTTACCTTTCCAGCAGCAAGTTCGTAATTTCAATTTCATTTCTGAGAACGGCATGATGCAGCAAAGAGGTTCCTCTTTCGTCTTTTGAATTGATGGATAGGCCACTGTCAAAAAGGATTTCCAACTGATTGTGGTTTCCACTGAAAAGAAAGCATTGTGTTTAAAATTAGCTACCTTCATTTAATATTATTCTCCATTCCAAACATTAATTATTATTTGTTTGGACCCCTTACAGTAGTCGTTAGTTTGCTCCTCCGCCTGATGTTCCTCCGCTGCACTGACTTCAACGACACCAAAGACAAAAAGCAAAAGTATATTTGACTATTACACGTATAATTGTTCTAAGTTTGGCTATATTCTGTTAGACTTATTGGGCCCTTATTACATAATTCGTACTTTGGCTACAAAGCCCTAGCCATTACCACCAACTGGCCAAACTTGAGGTTTGTCATTAAGGTGATGGCGTTAATAGGGACTCACGTAGTGAGTCTAATGTTGTGCATATACGTGTGAATGGATTTGAAATGTTTGATGCCTTTGAAAATTAAAATTCAACAACTTAAATGTTAGGCCCAACATGCGAGCCAGCTTTTCTTATTCTGTTGACAAAGTGGTCTTCACTGTGCAGTGACCGACATGTAATCCATAAAACCAATGCCTTCATCTTTGTAATGTATCATATATTCAAGGCTACCTACCTTTTGATAGCAGATGCAGCAAGAACAAAAATATCGTCATTTACTTTATAAGGATCTCCGCTGGAAAAAATATGGAAAATATCACATTTTGAAAACTGAAAAATGAAAAGAACTTGTCAACGAAGTAATATGCCAGGGACTGGAGGGTGCAGAAAAGTAAGAACCGGGGGTAACAGCCAGCATCAATTAAGGACTTGATTCCAAATTGTTTAGAATTGAACGAGATCGCAGCGTTCCAACATAGGCCAACGTAATCGAGGATAATTTCAGGGGGGGGCAATCCTTATCGTTTTATTGGCCAATAGAATATCCTCTAGTTTATGAAATATTTGTTAGAGATATTTGGTTTACAAATTATTTTTTACAAACAAAAATTTACAAATTATTTGGCTGCATGCCTTCGAATGTCCTCATCCAACAGTCTGTCTTTGATATTTTGAGAAGCGACAGCAACGCTGTCTTGTGTTAAACCATCCCTAGTGTCAATGGAGTCCCTCTCTTGTTCGGAATGAGTCTCCAAACTGCTCGATCTCGAAATGAAACCATCCTTAAATGATAGATGTTCTTGAGTATGAAGTTGACGGCGAAAATCACTGTCTCGATGTATCAAAACAGTTACAACCTGAAAAAAACAGAAAAACTTCAACTCTTTCATTTGGTTAGACTTGCTCCAAGTCTATTTCGTTTCGTTAATCAGTATAAATTATGTCACTGCTGAGGAAAATACCCTGCGGAGGAGAGACCCCAGGAAATTAAGAACGTAATATTTCCTTCGAGTTCGTGATAGACTCAAACTAGAGCTTTTGCATAATTGCCTAAAGGAAAATATTTGATTTGGAGGGATGCTGATGTTCGTTTGTTCTTTTATCATTTTGGAAAATAATATTTTTACTGAAGAAAGCTATTGTTGATTAGAAAAAGCTAATTTTTTTTATAGTGTCTCGTGCATTCATTGATGCAGTTTGTCATAAGTTATTTCCAAGGAATTAAAGTCAAGTTACGATTTTAACCACACATTCAATTTTTATTTTTTTCGTTTTTTTATTGAATATGGCAAAAATCTCGATGTCCATTGTTAAACAGCTTGTAGGCTATGAATACCTTTCTTGCTTCAAATCAGGATCAAGGCGATTCCCCAAAATTACAGACTTTTGGTAGGCCATTCTGCAAAAGCTCAGACTTGAGAGTGACACACAATTTCAACTTCAAAAATTAATATCTCAACTAACAAGAGACCAAAAATATCAAACAATGTATTAACAATCAATGAGTAACATCAAAAACATTTCATGGCATTTTAGGTAATATTTTCATCGTCAGACGGAATCAAATCCGTAGCCATTTTTTTTGGGACACCTGGTAGGCTTTCGTAAGTTGTAGGCTTTGGAATTTTCCTCTTCCGTTTCCAAAAGATCTAGAAAAGTCTAGCAATTATCTAATTGTCGTTTTGAATTTGTTGTATTGTACAGTAATCTTTCTTGATATAAATCAACAAAATTCCTTTCTGGGTTACTCGGGAAATAAATATACTTTCAATACTTGGTCCCACGCGTTGGCTATTTTTGGACAGCTGTAATTTGAAATAATATTGTTGTAAAGTTTACGTCCCCACGTGGGTTTGGGTAGTGTCCAGTCCTTTACCCGATCAGTCACATGACTGGTCATTACCAGTCACATGATTGGTCATTCATTTTTGAATGGTACTCAACACACGAGACCGCGTTTCCGTTTTAAGAAGTATAATACTCAACTGTAGCACACAGAAATAGAGTTTAGTGTTTTACTTTTGAGTTAGCTGTAGCATCGTTATTAAAGTTAATATGAAGAATAAGTTGATATGATTATATAAAGCTTACACGTTGCTCCAAACCTTACAATACAACAAATATAAAGACCAAAAGAAAACAATTATTTTCAAACAAACATGGCCGACAAGCGAATTACATTCGATTAGTTTGATTTGGAATGACATTGCGACTACAACACCAACAACATGAAAAGTCAACATTTGTGTCTTAATTGTCACATATCCAAGGGCAAATAGAAATTTTCAAATATATGTATGAATTTCCAGTAACGCACAGGGTACACAAACGCATATTACATCGACAATGTTCTGAGGCCTGCCAACTTCAACTAATCCCAAATCGTTGTTGTGACTGTTGTAAGGTTTACGTTCACACGTGGGTCGTGTCCAGTCCTTTTACCAGACTAGTCACATGGCTGGCCATTCATTTTTCATAAGGTACTCAGCACACGAGACCGCGTTTCCGTTTAAGAAGTATAATACCTGTAGTTCACAGAAATAGAGTTAGTATTTTTGAGTTAGCTGTAGCATCGTGAGTGAAGTTAATATGAAAAGAAAGTTGATACGATTATATAAAGCTTAAACGTTGTGTTTTCATTGCTCCAAACTTTACAATACAACAGTGACCTTTGATTAGCTTAGTGAAAAAACTCTATTTTCTCATTTTTTATTCCAAGGATTATTTTGACATACGCTTTGGGGTTTTAAACGCTGTTGCTTCACGTTTTCCATAAAAAAATTTTAAATAACTGTTTTTATTTAAATTCAAACATGGATGACACGAGGAATACGTTCCCCCCGCCTATACAAAAGCTTTGCGAAGCCTCTGGTTGCACTTGCACATATCATTATCATACAAATTAGGTTGGTTGCGTCAAATTACACAGGTAAACGCCATTTTATAAATGCACAGTGCTTGTAAGAAAAACGTATTTTGAAACTCTTCATTAAAATTTTTTTTTGAGTATTTTTATCAGCATAAATAGACAACATAAATAGAGAGCATTTCCTCTTCACAGCTTTATTTTGAAATGAAAGAGGATTGAATAAAAGCTGCTATTTCTCCAAAAATAAAATGGCAATAGTCTGCCATCCCTCGGTCATGACTAGAAATTTTCATTTGGTGCTTGCGACCAAATAAATTTTTCCTACAAATTTCCTGCTAGATATTGGGGCAATTTAACATAATAAACAACATACCTTTCGACAAATTTCTACTACAAATTTCTACACAATTTCCTGCACGATCATTAATAAAAAAAATTCCTTTTTGTTTGTCCCACGATTGGGTGCTTTTTCATGCCTCGTTACTACCTTACACTATCCGCTCATTCTGGGACAAATAATATCAGAGAAAGACTCACCTACTTCGACAAAACGATAAAAGCTGTTGCACCAATCAGAGAACACTGTTTCAAGATTGGCCGTTTCTGATTGGTCGAAAGTAAACTTGCTGCCCAAACGATCGATAACGGTCAGATGGTCATGTTTCAGGTGAGCACTAGATCGTATAGACTGAACGTCCGCGGGCTATCCTCAGACGTATGACAAGTATTATTCGTTCTTAAAATGCGCATTTCAAAAAAAGTTTTAGAACGAAATGTCATATATCTGGAGATAACCCGCGGAGCCCCCGCGGACGTATGTGATCTGGTGCCTACCCAGATTTACTGCAGCTTCTGTCGTCTTCACAAAAAAAATGTCAGGTAAAAATGGAGATTATCCTAGTGATAAAATGTTCTTTTCAATATTAAAAGTTTTTCTTTTCTTTAGTAACTGTTCTGAAAACACAATACACCACTTTAACGAAAATGCGCGATTATGTCTCGCCATTATTATTAAAAAATTAATATTTTAAACTTTTAAAAAATTCCCAAAATTGCGGATTTTCGTTAGAGTGGTGTATTCTGTATTACGAGGCCAAACATTCTCTTAAAACAATATGCTTCACATTGATGTTATCAATGACAATTGGCGAAAAGTGTGAACAATTTTTCAATTGTTTTAAAGTCAACTTTTCAACAGGTAACCTGAATAATCACCCCCTTTGGAGGCGCTTTACACCATCATGCACGGCAATAATTTTTTTGAGTTATGTAAAAAATAAATAATAAATATTATGCCCGACCCATAGCCGATAAATTATACCCTGATATAGTCCAATATAACATAGTAACTAACCTCGTCAGGGGTATTTTCTTGATCTCCTAAGTCATCAACCGACACAACAACGGGAAGATTCGTTTTCGGTCTGCTCCCCGAGGTAACAGAATGTCGCTTTTTGGTAGGGGTCGGATCTGCAAGAATTCTCTGTCTATCTCTTGATCCTTCCGATTCGGTTCGATTTCTGTCTCTATATCGTGAACCATCCGAATCTGCCCGGATTCTCTCAGTTGAAGACAGCGATGATTCAGCATACTGTCGTTCTCGTCTTTCTTTCATCAATTTCCCAACAGACTTAAAAGAAAGCGCCACCGACCTCACAATGCTTGATGCCTGTGCAAAAAAGGAAGATCGATAAAAGGAGAAGTGTTGCATTGTATCATAAATGTCGGAAAGACTCATTTAGAAAAAATTCACAATGAAGAAATGTCCGCATGAGAGATTTTTTAAATGCTTGCTGCAAACTTGCTTTGTTTTCTGTGCAAAAAAAGAAGATAAATAAAAGAAGATGCCTTGCATTGTATCATAAATATCGGAAAGACTCACTTAGAAAAAAGTCACAATGAAAAAATGTGACATAACAGAATTTTTAAATGCTTGCTAGCTACATACATGCTTTGTTTTCTGTGCAAAAAAGAAGGCCAATAAAATAAGATGAAAGCCTTGCATTGTATCATAAGTGTCGGGCAGACTCATTCATTGATAAAAACATATTACATAACTAAAAATTGGCATATAATTTGTGATACGTTCTTTTTTGGTACCCCCGGATTTATTTCTGCTAAACAGGCAAATCCTATGCAAGTTTTATCTTGCAGGGGATAGGACACGCAAACCAACTTAATTTACATGATAAACTTACGTTGAAATATAGTAAATTATTATAATTTATAATTTATAATTTCTAAAAACAGCCCTTGAAAAGAATTTTACTACCAAAAAGATTTTACTTTTTTCTAGAGAATTTATCACTACACATTTTTACTGTTTGACATTGCACATTTTTACTGTTTGACACTGCACATTTTTAATGTTTGACACTGCACAGTTTCATTTTATCACTGCACAGATTGGATATCACTGCACACTAAAGTTAGGTATGTTTCCAATATAAAAAACACGTGTATAGCCTGCCTTTAAAGCTAAGGAGAGCTCCGTGCAACTTCGTAGATAACACATTGAGGTTTTAATATATCTTCAACATAAATGATCATTACCATAAAATGATCGAATGGACACTATCAATAGATTTAAACTAATTATGGTGTCCTGCTACCCACTACTAAAGGAGCGCTGCACAATTGTGGGCAAAGTTGCACTCGTTATTTAAGTTTGTTGTCAAAATTTCTTAGTAATTCCAATAAGCCTATTTAACTTAATTACCTTTACCTAAAATGATTTAACTTTTCCTTTCAATGCCATTCCTTCACATCTCAATGGCTCTAAAGTAATTTTGCCACAAACCCAGCTGCAATTTAAAATATCTTTCCACATTTTTATGAAATTTTTACCACAAACCCTTGAAGAGAATTTCGATTTGTCAAGCTACTGCACGTTATAAGAAACCTGGCTTAGGCCCCATTAGTGAAAGTTTTTATTTTTTAACCATTTATTTTTGACCAATTTCCACTAGTAAAAGTTCCTTAAACGTTTCTTAATTGTATATAAAAATTTGCATTCTTTTTTTAAAAACCCAGGTATATATTGTGCAGGATAAAGGGTCTTCACTGAATCAATGATCTAACATAATTTCCACTCCATTACAATCATGAAGCATCATAAATCTTCACTAAAAGTTTCAAAAATGTCTTAGCAATTTTTCATTCACTAGTAAAAGTTTCTTAAATTTTTGTGGATTTCACCAGTGAGTTTCTTATAAAAAGTTTCTCGTAAAAAAAACGGGTACTGAAAAAGCAATCAGCAAATTTTTTAATGGATTAAACTCATTTTAACGTTGCCTGATTGCATTGGAAAGACTTGTGCAAAGCCGATCAGATATTGTTGTTTTTGTATTGCAAATAAATCCTTCAATCCATTTTAGCTAAGTTAAATAGAATAAATTTAATTTTATTACATTTTTGATTTCAAATCAGATTCTACAAACAAAGATAAGTCTGAGAACTAATTTTTGTGTTTCCACGTGCTTTTTTGTCAAAATTATAGCAATACAAATATGTTTAGATGACAAAGGATTTGACTAATATCATTTTCTCTAAGTATTAAACGTTTTTGTCCCGTAATCTAGTTTTCACGGTGTGAGCTCCCGGCTCATAAAAATTTTAAACCTTTATAGACAAGGCTATACTCCAGACTGGATTCCATGTAGCCTACGCCGGAGATATCCGGCGTGGAGTTACAATTTGTTATTGTTCTTGTATTGTCGTGGCGTACATAATCCGGCGTGGACTTTACAAGGAAACCACTTTGGGCTATAATTAAGGGGAATACCACTTGTGTGTGGATAAATTTAAATGGGAATTTTCATGTTGCCACGTGCATGGGGACTTAGAAAAATGATGATGAACAAGGATCTGCTAGGGTCTTGGGAGCAGAGACGGGGTTTCTACTCAAGCATTTAACTTTGGAGCCTCGGGGGAGGAGTATAACATTTCATCCGTTTTTACCAAAATAACATTGTAATTGATGTACCTATCCCCCCCCCCCCATCAATTCTAAGTATTGGCATTGTAATAGTCACATGACTAAATTTTGAAAGAAATGCAAAAATTGGTTCTCAGACTAAACTTTGTATGCAAAATCTAAATCAAGAATCAAAACTGCAATATCTCAACAAATGTTGATGAATTTTCATGATGGCAGCAATGGCTTGAAAAGGTCGATTAAACGACAACAACAACAACAACAACAACAACAACAACGACGACGACGACAACTTTACACAAACATGCATGTGGTCAGTTTTACACAAACATGCATGTCTTTCCAACACAATCAGTTCGCTCTTATTTCTAAATTGTACTATTATTTTTCACTGGAGCAGCTGGCACGGCTACTGGCTAGCTGTGGTTGGGATGTGAAGATATAAGTTAGAGTATTTTAAGAAAAAACGAACCTGGAAAAACAACGAGATAAAAAATGTAATTAAACTATGTCCAGATAATGTTGTCAAATTTTGAAAATCTTGACCTCAGATATGGCATGGAAATTGATGCAAAAGTAAAAATACTTTCTACCACAAATGTCATGCAAAATTGGTCCTGTTGCTCAAGCAGTCCACAATTGAAAGCAAACGTTTTATTTACTCCATTTAATTGTGAGTGTCTATTTAATAACGTTATCTTTCAATCGTCTTTTGTGTTTATTTAACTTCTTAATTAAGATCTTTGAACAAGATAATGTTTTCCATTCCATTGGCCTGACAGTAGAATCACTCAAAAATGCTCGAAAGCATGATCATCTGCCTGTCAGGGCAGATCAGTTCGTGAAAGAAGGTCAGTAGTCAAATAGGGCTGAGGGCCTCGGCTTCAGAAACTGTGGATTCAGTTGCATAAATACTGGGACGGTGGAGAGACGGTGAAGAGTATTTTGTAATGGGGGAGGGGGCTAAGATTTTAATTCAAGAAGACCAGGCAGAACAAAATTTTTTGTATCTAAAATAATGTTTTGTTTTGAGACAAAGGGCCACAAAGCGCTTGACAGAATTGGCCTGCGAACAGACGCTACTCAGCAAAAGAGACGGAGGAGAGTTTTGACGGAGGAGAGTTTTGACGGAGGAGAGTTTTGACGGAGGAGAGTTTTGATGGAGGAGAGTTTTGACGGAGGAGAGCAGAAATACAAAAAGAATAGCAGTAGATACAGAAGAGCAGTAGAAACCATAGACTTGCCCCTAAATCTAATTCTTTCTTGATCTGAGAAAAAGAGATCAAGGAAGCTGAGGAAGTTCTCAGTTTGTGTTAAAAAGAAATACAATAGAAATAGACATGGGGCAAGTCTATAGAAAATCGTAAGAAAAACAAAATATTTCTTCCACTACTCGTTAGAAATAAAAAGGAGGTTGAAAATAGAAAATAAAAAATGTTGGAAATAAAAAATATTTGCAAATTAATAAAATGGGAATTGCAAAAGTTGTGCAGTTTCTTCGCAAAACCATTCGAGGTAGTTTCCATACGCCCACGGGAAATTCATGTGCAGAACTTCTACCAGCAATTTCAGAGCCATGTTATCACGGATTTGCTCAAAAAGGTATTTAGTTTGTTTCGTTTCAAACAAAAATTGTCTGGGAACACAGATAGCAGCACTCTGAAAAGAGACAAGATCTCATTTTCTTTGACAAGTCTGTTTGTCAAGCAACTCTGTGAAGCCTGAAAATTGGCTCTTACAGGAAAGACAAAGAATTAAAATCGAGTCTAATTTCACAAGTTCAACCTTTGATTGGTTGTCCTTTCAATAGGGTCAGTTCAAAATAAATATTTCATCTTTATACTTCTTGGTATTAGGGGCAGACTAACCGATCTGGCAGGGGCAGAGCCTGGGGCCCATCTTAGCTCGTTTTATAGGGCCCAATTGTGGTCTGGGTCTGTGTCCCGAAACCCCCTTTTGGACCCCTACATGCTGCAGTTTACCCAGGTCATAATATGTAGTCCAGTCCGCATCTGGTTAGGTATTTCTTTTAGAAAATCAGATGGCCTGAAAAGTTGAATAATGTCAATGGTCTAAGTGTTTATGCAAAATATTTCCGCGTGATATGTTGAGCTAATCAGATTGCTAGATTCCAATCAGTCGCCACGCCACGGGAAGCACTGAAAAGGCGAATTAATTGAACAAAGTATAACGTTCAATTGTAATTAAACAAAAATATAACGAAGCTATTTAAAACTAAAACTTGTTATGAAATAATTAAAAGGCTGCAATGTATTCTTTGTGTGTAACCCCCCATCCAATGATATCATGCTCCAGACATTGCACGAGTCCTTGTTTTCCTGCGTTCTTTGATTTCGCTGAATTCTTTCATGTCCCTGTCTTCTTTGATTTGCTGACGTCACTCCGGTCAATAACTGTGGCTGTTGCTGGTTGAATCTTGTTTACCTTGTCCTGGTTAACCTAGCTTCATTCCCCATGTTCTTTGATTTCACTGGATTCTTTGATTTGTTAACGTTCCCCGGTCAATAAGTTTTGTTGGTTAACCTTGTTGTTGGTTAACCTTGTTTCCTTGAGTTCTTTGATTTCCGTGCGCTCTTAGAAGAAATGGTATGTCAGCAAATATTTTAATTGTTGCCAGCGCTTCAGCCTCAATTCAGGGAGAAGAATATTTCACCAATCGAAGCTTTCTATTTTCAGTCCTTCCAGAAATGTTGACCAGTCTGGCACAAGATAGCACAAACGGAACAATTATCTCCTGAAGTTTCTTTCCTTCACGATGCAATCGACGACACGAAAACGATTCAAACAATTTCCGTTCAAAGTGGTGGAGCCATCGAGGAAAGCAATATTGACCTATTGGCAAAAAATATCGATCGGAAGGTATTTTTTTATTTATCTATTTACAACGTTGGTTTTCAATTCTAGCTTTGCAATTCAAAACCATTATGAAATCTTTGGAAACGAAGTTAAGTCATGTCTAGATTTGCCCTAAGTCTATTTCGTGCCAATCACAAATATTTATTTCGTACTCAATATATCGAGGAAATGCCATATCGAGGGAATGCTATGAAAGTATTTCGCTGTTTCGCTGACACACTCCCTCGCAGCGTCTTTCAAAATTGAAGAATGGAATTAATTTGGAATAAAAAGGAAAATTGAATAATGAAATGAATTTGGAATAAAATTGAATAATGGAATGATTTGGAATAAAATTAATTTGGAACAATGAGTTATGAAAATTGAATAATGGAATGAATTTGGAATAAAATGAATTTGGAATAATGAATTGAATTGATTCACGAAAAAAGACATTGTGTATTGTGAGATTCGCAAAAAGACGAAGCGAGTCACACACAAAAATACATCGCAAAATAGATTGAATTTAAAGGTTCGCGATATTTCCAAATTTTCCCGGGGGTGTGTAAGTAATATTTTTATTACCAATTCTCATAAAATGGAACCAAAAGACGCTACGAAAGAGCGTGGTTTCGCTGAGTACTTTCGTAGCATTCCCTCGATATGGCATTCACTCGATATAGCATTCCCAACATAAACATTTGTGATTTGGCACGAAATGGACTCGGGGCAAGTCTAACTCATGTTCGGAATTGTTTTTCTCAAAACTGGGCTGCAGTTACAATTCAAATGCCGTTATGGCCTTTTCATGAAACAATTTCAATCATATCTGGTTGGCACTAGATCATATAGGCTTGACTTCTACGGGCTATCCCCAGATAAATTGTCCAAATTGAGAAACTTTAACTAGTGGAGCCTCAGCCGGGTTTCTTATTGAAAAACGTGTATCGGTCCACAAGGTCATACTCGAGTCTGGAACAAAATCACACGAGTATATGATTCTTTGAAACAGCTGCTGATACTCTTGAAATGCAAAGATTTGCCTATGTACCATGAGATCAATCAAGACAATCCGATTTTCAGAAATAATATTTCTCAGACGACACGACCACCCTTCTTGTGATCGATTGCATTGTCATTTATCTATCATCCTGCAAATGCAAAGCCGCTGTATAAGTGCTGCGGTCGCTGTTACAGATTGGATTAAGTTGATGCAAAATTTCCTTTATTCTTGCACATATTTATTGATTAATGCATTGAGCAGAAATTTGGTGGACCGTTTGAAAATGTCACCAAAACATATCACGCAAGTCTATTGCTTCCCTTCGTTCTTTGGCAATTTCACGTTATTATGAGATGGAAGCATGCAAGTCAGAGTCAGCCAACGTTACCAGGCTAGAGGTTTTAAGAGAGATTTCACCTAATTCCTAAATCCCATATAGTTTTGTCAATTGTTTATATGAATAGGAGGGCTGCCTCGGTAAGGGAAATTTTGGTTGGTAAATTTCCCGAACGCCCCCGAGTAGGCCAGTCCGCTTACCGGACCAGAAAAGAGTCAACTACGCATGCGAAATCTTGTTTACATTGATCAAATTACATTGATCAAATTGCATTAATCAAATTACGCGCTCAAGCGACAATTTCCATCTTGAATGGAATTTTTCAGTGAACAGAACAGAAATTATCTCGACGAATGGGGTCCTGAGCTGTCGCGAATGCTAGCCTGCGTGCAGACTTTACCTAATCACACTGTGCCTCCGCGAAAATCTTTCTTCGAGAATAGATACATTCTAATGGAATTTGAATATCGAAAATGTTATTCCGTTAATGTCACATAAATTAACATAATCAGTTCTTTCTTGAATATGAGGCTGGCTAAAGATGGCGGCCGGGGTATGGCTATGTATGCCTAGCAACTTTTTTCTTTTCAAATCTCCCTGGAGTCTTGTTGAATGTTGACGTAAGATTCTGTTGGCTTTTGGTTCATTTCGGTCAACAAGAAATTGTCGTTGTCGTTATTTTTCTGCTTCAATTTAGTTTTTTCCGAGAAACCTCATTTCATTCTCGAGCCCCGTTTCACTGCATACAAAAAGTCCAGTTTTCTGGCTGCTATACTATTTGTCCTATCGACCGAACTGGCGTCAAATTTGGCAACAAGCCCAATAAAACTTGTGCATCAACTCTAGAATTTAAAATGAAAATTCCTAGACAAAAAACTTCGTAGGTATGTACATTTTGGATATGAAATTTAGGCCTTTCTCCCCTCCCAACGTTTTAAGCAATTGTTTCTCCTCACACCGTTTCTCGCTCCTCACTCGCTTTGGGAATTTTTTGCTAATTTTTTGCTATTTTATGCTATGGAGGGTGCCGCTCATCGATACCCCGTGATTAAGTAAAGATCAATTTTATTACTTTGTCGTTTTTTTTATGCTCTACGTGTCTTACATTCCTTGTTTTGATTTGTACAGTCACAGAGGAACGAGGGAACGACAGAGGGGGAGGAAGAAGAAACACTATTTTCTCTCTCTCGAGCTGTTTCTTCTCTTCCCTCTTGCTTCCCTGTGACAAGAATAAAAACATGAAATGTAGGACAAGTGGAAAGAGGAAACTAAGTGGGAATAAAATAAAAAGTTCACTTTTCCTAAAGCTCGTGCTCTTCCCAAACGACTTCCCTCAATCGTAATATTTTTTAAAAGTTCAAGTGTAACTCTTACTTACAAATGTAACTCTAGGCTACATCGAGAAACAGCTGGTTTTCAATACTTCGCAAAACAAATTTTTTTGTGATTGTCAAAGTTAAGCTAATTTACTAATTTGCTAAAGCATCAGCACATTACCTAGCTATCTCAACCGCAATAAAAATCAGAGACAGGTGCATAAAACATGCTTGTTGATGGCTTGATAAGTCATTACTGCTGGAAATGAAAGGAAACCGAGATCACTCTTCGTATATTTTTAGCTGTGAACCTTAAGAAAAGTATAGCAGAGGTGTAAATCATATAACAATACAATGTATAGCACAGCACAGCTGTAAATCACATACACAAAAATTTCAACATTAAAGACGGGTGTCTATAAAAATATCTCCACGGCAAACTCCCGTCCGGTCGTGGGACATATAACCAATTCTCCCCCCCTCCCCATATCATACGAAAGTGTGCGTTGGCCGCAAAGAATCCAAACTTGCCTAGACGATAATGTATTATATCCGTGAGGGCTGTGGTAAATCATAGTCATAAATAATAGCAATTTATTTTTACTTATGCCTAGCCAATATATCGGCCTATTCGTTTGAAAGACATAAAAACATTATTGAAAGCAAATACTTAAAAATCTTTCTGATTATGGCGTCAAATACTATATACTATAGATTATAGCGTCTCGACTACACCCGTGATTAAACACAACAAAAAAGTGAACATGAGCTGACGCAAAATATCGTGACTCTTCCATGAGAAAAATGCTAGCAATTTTAAAACATTTAAAGCTATCTAACCACAAAACATCAGAATGCCATTCAACATATGAGAATAAAGAGAAAAAGAGCTAAGCAAATATATAAAGTCCAACTCAGGTGGCATCTTTTTAGGTAAAGGAGATCGAACACACCACCCGTCTGTAAATGAATTTCTGACACTGAAAACAAGTGGGATTTTCACGCTATACAGTATGTTTTTAGATTAGGTTTTGTATTTTAATATGTAATTTATTGTTCTGTTCTGTTCTTGTTTTGTTTTGTTTTTATGATGAAGCAACACATCAACAAAGATTTGAATTTTTCCCTTGATCTTCAGGCGAATTTACACCTTGCGTCAGTTAAGAAAAATTTATGAATAATCTTAGGCTCAAAAGCGAACATTTTTAAGAATATTGAGGCTGGGCAAAAATTTAGGTATTCTTATAAAAAAAAGGGTGTGTACTGAGGCAAATAATCATTGACGCATCCAGGGCTGGTGAGATAAATGATGGGCATTGGAAAATTTAAGGTTGAGGACGCCCTTTTAATCAGGCTACCCTTGTAACACACCGACTTTAATTAATTCTTATTAACTCGGTCCCCATTAATTAGCAGTTATTGACTGAGGTCCCAGGGGCAGTTGCTGATTGCATCCCATTCTCAGTTGGCCTGGACGCAACATACCCTCCTTATCCTGGGTACCAGATTGATTAATGTTTTAACAAAGGCCCCAATTAATTAGCAACTATTGAATGAGGTCCCAGGGGCAGTTACATACCCCCTTTGCTAATTGCATCCCATTCTCAGTTGGCCTGGACGCACCTTACCCTTCTTATCCTGGGAACCAGACTGCAAAATGTTTTTGATAAAGTCTGGTACCTAAAACTATGACGGGTCCTCTGTTTCCCTATGCGTTCATGGCATTGAAATTTGAGATTTGGCACGAAATAGACTTTAAAATTAAATATTTTCCTTCAGCTGCTCTTTAAGTCATTTTTGAAATGATTTAGTCTTTGTTAGCTTGTTAAGTCATTCAAATTTTTAGCTGATGAATCGTTCATCTTTGAGTCTGTTCGGTGGCGTGTATTTATTGCCTGAAAAGACTGCTCAAAAATGCAATTTTGCAATTTTGATTCTGGATTTAGATTTTGTATACAAAGTTTCTGCATTTCTACCTGCATTTTTATCAACATTTTAGCGTTGTAAAGATTTGAAATTTGTAAGAGCTTTGACCGTGAAAATTATGTTAGGACAAAATCTTGACCTAACAAAAAGCTTTGCGTTCAGATCTCCAATAAACTTGAAATCTTTGTATTGCTGTAACTTTGACAAAAAATTGTGTACAAATGTAACAATTGGTTCTCATACTAAACTTTGCTTGCAGAATCTGATTCAAGAATTAAAAATTCAATATCTTAAAAATCAGATTTATCTCATAAAGGTGGATTGTGAGGCTACAAAATTGAGTGGGAGATTGATGTTGGAAGAACGAATGAATGGGAGATACTACCAATACCACATGTTGTATGCAGACACAAAACAAGTTCCACACATTGACTGCCTGAGTTTTATTTAGGCAATTGTTCACAATTTAAAGTTTAAATTCAGATGATTAATTTAATGCCACCAATTATCGTCCCAATAAAACTTCATTTATGAAGGCATCTCTACTTTCAGGACAATATTGCATATGCGGTTTCATGATAGTTCAAATATTATATTTGTGGTCATGGAGAATTAGATTTATTACGTGGTGCAATGCAAGGCTCCCCAGAACTAACGTGTCAAAGCCTGGTTTCCACTTACCCATTTGGGTCGTTGAGAAATACCCAAAAGACCAAAACGACATTGTGGAAACACATTTTTTAACGACCCAAACGACCCGGTGGTTTTCGCAAGTGGAAACCAGCCGACAACCGAACCGAGTGGAAACCTGCATTTCTTGACGAAATATATGTTGGCGCAAAGGAAAATGTTGAGGCACGTGACCCTTTTCTCATGCATGATTGGTAATGACTCAAGCGACCCAAACCACCCGAAGGACTTACCGTATTTTCTCGAATAACCGCCCAGGGCGTTTATAATTTCTTTTAGATTTTACAGGGGGCGTTTATTGGAGAGGGGCGTTTAATAGAGAGGCGTTTAATAACAAAATAATATTTTTCTTGAAAAAGAACCACCAACACCAGGAGAAAAAAATGTATCGAATTTTTCCGGTGTACAATTTTTGAAATAAATACATTTAAGCATACCGATCTCCTCCTCTGATCTTTACCATTTATAATAAACATGTCTCAAGCCTTTTCCTGAGGTTCATTGTTTTAGGAAATGCATCTTGGACAATATTCCAATAAACGCCCCCTCAAAGGTGATTTTAGAGGGGCGCTTATTGGAACAGAGATGTTTAAAAGATTGGGGCGTTAATTAGAGAAAATACGGTAATGGAAAGCAAACTATTTTTAGAGTTGCGACCCAAACGGCCAATATACTTGACTTGACAGAGACTCGTTTTCAAATATCTTCTCAAATCGGACCACTTGCTTAGCATCCGTTCTCAAGCATATCTGGTCTGGACATTTACGACCTCAAAATTCCTAAATATCAATGCAGAAATTGTCAGAGGAAAAAATAAGATCAATTTACACTGTCTGTAAAGTGCGAAATACCTCCAGTATATATATAACCCAAGCAGTAATGTAGTGCCACTAAAATAACAAGGGGGGGGGCTCCAATACAAAAATAACCCAAAACAATACCAAAAAGTAAATTCTGTCGTTTTTAGGCATTAACAGAGGGTGCTGAGCCGTGTCTAATATACCTTAGGGGTTTAGGGGTGGGCATAAAATTTCGTACTCGCCAAAACAACTTTTATGTACATCAGAACAATTTTTACGGAGGTAGCTACAGTTTCAGGAAACGTCAATTTTCGAAGGTTAGAATGATGGAAAAACCTATGGCGCGAGGATGAGTGTGCGAGAGAGCAACTATTCTTGCCAACACACGTGGCAATAGAATAACACTTGTGCCGTCGTTAGAAGCATGCTGCAGAATCAAGAAGCTTATTTTTATCAAAACAATAGACAACAAGCAGGTTTTACAACAACTCAGAACCACCGAGAATGGCTGCAGGGGCGTAGTTAGTGGGGGTGTGGGGTATCTTATCCCTCCAATAATTTCCAAGAACGTCGAAATTCGGGCAAAATTTAACAAATAAAATTTAAAATTTAATTGTAGAGAACAATGGCTATTATTTGTTAATCCAATATAGAATATTTAAATTACAATATGGCAATAGAAAAAATTAGGGCAATTTACAAACCAAGATAGCACACCCCCACCCTCCAAAACATTTATACCCTGCAATATAATAATTATTGAATAAAGTCCCAAAATAATTTCGAAGGGAAAAAGCACAAGCAGGATGCATTTCTATTTTCTCATTGAAAATTTATTTTTTGACACAATCAATTCAACTAAATAAAGACGGGCATATTTTCCGTCCTCCACTAAACAAAACCAAACTAAACTCTAACAAATACCTGTATGTAAATGATATAAAATATAAATTTTGCTTGCTAAAATGTTAAGAACAAACGAAATTTCGCTGTTAAGAACGAAACAAAGAATATATCTGAATTTCTTGATATTTTAGAGTAAAAAGTACTGAAACTTTTTCAAGCAGTCAAGTATAAATTCAAATTGGACATAATTAAAGTTTTCGTACGCCGGCGCCAGTACGGTACTAGTTTATTTGATTCCTATCTATGGCCTCTTTCCTATTCCTTCCCTATTCTTATCATATTACGTGTTGTGATTTCCTTCAAAAAATGTTTACATGGTTCAGAGCAGGGATTTATGATTCATACTGAAGAAGAGGTATATTAATACTACAATGTATGCGTGACAAATTTACAAATTTTTATTTACAAAAGCTACACAAAGAAAGTGCGAACATATTGCCCCCTTCCCTTTGTCTTGGCTCCCTTGTGTAGCTCTGACACACAAATGATTAAAAGTTGGTCACAATGCGATAATACACAGCTACAAAAAGCCAACGTCACGATTTTTGAATTTTTGATCAAATAAACGCTTCCCGGAAACATGCTTTTGCACTCACAATGTAATTATTATAATTATCAGAACGACGATAAAAAACATAATGACATACCTCCAATTTAGATCCTGCTTGAAAAACATGACACAAATGCACTCTTCGTGTTGTTATATTTATGGCAAATGTCGATTCAAATCCTCTCAATTGTTCTTGCGCACATAAAGCAACGGCGTACAACGGCGCCGTGATGAGCAAAGCACCTTGAGCCACATCGGAAACTTTCAAAATTCCTTCATGAATAACGAAATCCACACGGACACTTTTCGTATGATTTTTCTTGACTTTCTTCAAAGTTTCTTTCATCAAGGGCACCGACTGTGCCTCGGAGATATGATCGAATCCTAAATAGTCAACAATAAAAGGGAGAACTTCTTCTTCCGTCTCCACGTGCTGTTCTTGCGATGGAAATAATTTGGCATTTTCCTCCATTCTGCTCGTCGTGTCTCGGCTGTTCCCACCGGCGAACCGAGCATCTTCTTTGTCTGTTATCGTGTCGTTTCCCTGCACGTTCGTGTTCCTTTTTATCGAAAATTTTCGAAGCATGCTTTAGTGATCCTGGTCGGTCTTTCAATCTTGTGTGTTACCACCGTTATTATCTGTATTTCGTTCAACTCTGTGAACCGCCATATGCATCAAGAACTACACAACATCGATGGTGGCGACAACAGAACTTCACAATCCTCATTTACTTTAATCAACTACAAAGTATAAACCAGCAAATAGCCTTGTTTCATACCTTTAGGCGAACTGTACAAACTGTACGGACATGACCAAAGTGAAACCCTTGTTGTAACGGTACAAGAAACCCTTGTAATGCTTAGTGAACCCTTGATATGCTGGAGTGAAACCTCTGATATGTTTTGATCAATGGAAACAAGTCATGCATGCCTTCTTAACTATTTTATCTAAACGGCTTTGTATAGCTCATCATTTCTCTTTGTTCGCCACATAACATTGAGAACCACATTGGAAATAATTGTAAGGACCGCTTAAGAAATCTTTAGAAATCTATCAACCCTGGCCTTTTCAATCTCGCTCGCTTATTATTGCAAACCACCAAACGGCAAAAACCCGCACCACCGAATCATACTTTTTGTTCTGTCCCTATTTGACCGATTTGACCATACGAATTTTGTCATGATAAGAGTTCAGAAATTTATTGACTTTATCTCCCAATCCCGCCATTCAACTAAGTCTATTTAGACAATCTCAGTTCTCAGTTTGTATTAAAAAGAATCCGAAGAAAAAGAAAAGAAAAAAAATTACCATCAAATCGTAATAATATTAAAATCAAAATTTATATTACTCTTGGGATAAAATGTGACAATTTAATTAAAATTGCCTGTTCGTTTGTTACAAGGGTGGTTAATTATACTGTTAATGATAGCTATTAAAGTGAACCACATGCCGGTGCATAACGATAGCCAGTTGTAGCCGAGGTGAGTTAAAGAACCAATATTTTTATAAACCATTCCATGTATATAATCTTATAATATTGGTCTCAAGAGATGTTAATTAAAATTTAAGAAGATAGTTCAATTGAAATGAAAATATTTAATGAAATTCCGGTAATATTGCTACTTCTGAATGGAAAGGAATTTTTTATAGAAGAAAGTGATCAAATATTTAAATGAGCTGAAATTTGCCCGCTATATCACTTGCAATAATAGAGTTCCAATTATGATACGGTAAAATCCACATATGTTTTTTTCAGGAATTTTGGCTGAAATTCTTAAATCAGAAATTCTCAAAGACATTCAGAAATCTTTAAAAATCTAGTATTGAAAGATACAGTGAGCTACTAAATTTAAATACACGCATTTTCTGTGCTTCGGGCAGAGGTGGAGCTCGGCTCGGGAGATTGGGGGAGGAGAAGGGTGAAAATGTTCTTCAAGGATAGATCTGGCTAACCAGGCTGCAAAAACAATATCAAAATGAATAGTAAAATGGCCGACTAAGCCAGCTAAAAACAACGCTAAAAGCAGTATGGGCCTTCGCCAACTGTCATTCAATTACCCCCATTGGCTCCACACCTGCTTTCAGGACCCTCGAATGCATTCATTGTATTTAAAATTCCAATACACACTTTTTTTATAAGACTTACATAAATTTTCCTGAGCCTTGTGATTCTGAAGAATTTCAGATTTTGAGCCTGAAACAATTCTTAAATAATTCTAAAATAACAAGATTTTTCAGCTAGAGCTATGTTTATAAGTAAATGGTCAATTTCGTCAAAATAAATGAGCAATCTCCTGAAAAATCTTTGGACAAAAGGATATAAATGGATGACCAGCTTAATTTTTATAAATAACTACATTGAATTGAGTAAAGTGACGTGTAAAAATATTTTGATGTTGGATGAGCTAGCTAATTTTTGGATGATTTGAGCACGTTGATTCTTATGAACTGAATTCTTATAAAAAAAATATCTGTGAGAACTCTTGCTCTTGCATAAAACTATAAACATTTTCCTCCGCAGAAGTGAAAATATGTTCCTCCGCAAGTGCAAATTAAAAAAAATGAGAATAAAATGTCCGCATGGTATTTCTTCGATGGAAAATCACTGGGAACGAACTTTCGGTAGAGTTGGATGACGTTATGGACCTAGATACACTCTTTGCGTTTGAAAGCCGAACTAATTACTTTACACGTATAGGCATTATTCAAGACAGTGGTAAACATAAAAAACAATAATAAGATTCCAAACGAGGCCCGTCAATTTTGGCAGCTCTGCAACTTAAATTAATGCACGATTTATCCGACAACTTTTGCATTATTAGCCTCATAATGATCATTACATTGAGCGTAAGAAATATAAACGAAAATAAGAATGAACATTTTCAGCAACTGTAAGTTGGTATACGCCGTGGGCCAAAATGATTTAAGATGCACGATCACGCAATCAGATTTGGCGCGAAAGTTGTGCGGAAAGACCTCCACGAACATTTGCCTCAACAATCGCCGACACGACAGCCTCCCATAGTAATTCAGTTTTTACAGATTGTGATAGAACATATATTTGTTGTTGACTTCGCTTTCTTAAACTTTTGACTGAATGTATGCATTCATTAAAAAGGTGATACATTTTGCAAGAACTTTTGAACTTAAAGCACCAGAAAAAATCCTGACTGCGGAATCGTTCGAGTCCATTAAACAGTTCTCAAAAATTATGTCTTTGCAAATACTGATTTTTAAAAGATGAAAGTAACAAATTCTGTTATTAAGTTCTGGAAAGGATTTTCTAGACCTTCTTTGGTAAATAGGTAGACTTCTTTTTCTTTTTAAGTCTATTTCTTTTTAACACAAATTGAGAACCGAGAATGTCTTTTTAATCCAACAACAAACGGAGGAAATTTGGAAGAAAAAATACGGAGGAGGAAACATATTTTCACTCCTCAGCTTCCATCGTTTACCTCAAGTTCCTTCAGGTTCTTTTCTCCTCTGTTTATCTAAAGAAATAGACTTGAGGCAAGTCTAGTAAATAGGTGAATGCAGACAGAACTTTATATCAATTTTTACAGAGTTTACATCCTAAAGCAAGATTTTTTCAGATTTTTGGAAATGTTCTCCTTTACAAAAAGGGGACATGGGCATCCATGAAGTACGTATTCACTAAAGGGGAGGAGTAAACGAAAAGGGCACATCTGTTGTAATTCTAAGGTTTTCTATTGTTTTTTTGCGTACAAAAAAGCCTTAAAACAATACCAAAAAGTAAAAATCAATACTTTTTTGGAAATGGAAAAGGGGGAAGCCCCCCCCCCTAGCACTACATCCCTGGGTAAAGTCCAGAAAAATGATCAACCTGCACTCCGAGCGTAGTTTGATTTTTAGACACCTTTCTCGTCAAACAATGGAAAATAGGTAGGTATGGTTTGGGTGTGGCACATAATTTCCTTTTGTTTTCCCTGGGTCGGTGACGGTACGACCGTAATGTTAGTGCCTACGCATTCTCGACGTATTACGTGCGTGCGTATATATATTACGTGCGTACATACGTATACGTGCGTGCGTATATATATTACGTGCGTACGTATTACGTAATTTAAGGCCTCATTATTAGTTTCTCAAGACCTTTCCCAAATTCCATTGAGAAATGTTTTTCCTTGTTACAAAAGACTGTCAAAGTCAAATTATTTTTATTGACAGTGTGATTAAACGCAAAAAACCCCATGAATGTACGGTCGAACTCTTTTTATGACCATTAACTTATACGGTCAAAGCTCTCTAAATTTTTCATTTGTCAAATCTGGCCTCTTTTTCGTGGAGCGGAAAAAGATTGGTTCATCAGAAGATAGACATGTTTTTTCAAATTTCCTTTTCCCGCCAGCCGAACACCCCGGGTAAGGACATACGACCCATTGACAAAAACGTAAAATGTCATATTTTCAGGAGGTAAATGCGGGTAGAACTTCACATTAATTTCAGATATTTCAAAATAAGTTTATCATAGAAATTAAGTTGGTTTGCATGTCCCATGCAAAATAAAACTCGCATAGAACTTGCTTGTTGAGGATAAATAAATCCGACCATGAGAGGGCTAACAATAGAGAAAATAAGAAGAAAATAAAATACAAGGTTCTGAATAATATTTCTTGCTTCTGCAAACGAATTGAATAATTATGAGACTTTTCAGAATAAAATAAGTGGAGTATTTACAAAGATGTATTTACGCAGAGCACGAATTCTCCAAATATCTCAACAAAACAAAACAATATCTTTGTTTCAATTCTCTTTTAATACATTGTTTTATTTATAATCCTATTGCTAACTACAATAATGTAAACAAACATTTGTGTTATTTGATTTGCTGTTCATGTCCAGGATACAGACGAACCCTCCCACCCGGGGGGGGGGGTCACCCTAATATATGAGGAAGGGTATGCCCGCAGATCAGAATGGGTTTGAAGGTAGTCAATTATCTAAACATGGGTTTCATTTTTAACAAAAAAGGTTAAATGTTAGGTTAGATTAGATATTTAAAAATGTCCTTGATGTTGGGTGATATAGAATAAAACATAGGATGAGTAATAATAACACATTTATTTAATGTTAGTGGACGCAATAGCATAAAATACTAATATAGACTAACATTGTTGGGTGTGCGTGGCTTTATAAAATCTCAGCGACACACTCCTGTCCGAACGTGGGAAGCGTACCCCCCCACCCCCTCAGGGACGAACCTCTCTAACTCGAGCTCCCATGACAGTGCGGTCGGAAGTTATTTCAGATTTGGGGAGCTTGTTGTTCTCAGAACAATAGATAACGAGGGCTTAAATAAGTAACTGTTTTAAAGCTTCACTGTGCTTAAAATTATTGGGTGGCTACAGCCCCCTCCCCCCTCCCCCAACGCTTTCAATGTAAAACTCGCTATCTCGAACCTATTCCATATTTTTCGAAATTATTTCAACGACCCCTCCGAGCAAGGGAGATTGGGATTAAGAAGCTGTCCCTTTGAATTTTCAGGCGTGAAATGAGCTGATTGTACAGTGTATTCTAAGAACACAAATCCAGGACGCCGTACTTTGCGAAGTTTGTATATTGTAAAGCGTAATTTATTGCATGTTTCGAAAAGAAAACTGCTCTTTAAGATAATCTATTTATGTTATATTTCAAGCAAGTTTAATAATGTTTACCATAAAATATAAAAATTGTCATCATTTCAAAAGAAAGTTTGGCGTCGTAGCTTCACGCTCCCGTCGTCCATCGTAAACTCCCTATTCTCTCATCAAGCGCCCTCAACGTCGATTCACACTAAGGGTACCTTTTCATACGTATCTAAACTCTATTCGCTGTCTGCTCCAAACATTGGCGTTTTTAGATAAAACCGTTTGCTAGAATAAGGTGTTCATTACCATTTCTATGTTAAATAAGGAGGCGTTTATTTAAAAAAGGCGTTCAATAGAATGGGCGTTTATTAAATCTTTTAGCGATTTGATGCAATGTTCATAAAAAAATAATATTAACGGTGAAATAAACAGCAGACAATTAAAGACGGCTTTGAAAGAGGAGTTTTCTTTTCATAAAGCCAAGCGTTTATGAAAATAAATAAGGCAGTCTTTCAATGGGAATGACCGGCAGATAGTTAAAACAATTCCTAGAAAAATGTAGCACATTGTAGAGCATTGCATAAGCTCACGTACACGATCACATACACGTAGATACACGCACAAGACCACGTACACGAAAAGTAAAAAAGACTCGTAATATAAAATTAACAAAATAACAAATACAATATTTAACATATGCAACAACGTATACAGTCGTAGACGTAGACTCAAGGAGGAGGGGCAATACTTATAATGTTTTCTCAAGGGAGAGGGGCAAGAGATCCGACGAGGTCAGAGTTAAAAGAGCTTAGGGGGCCATGGCTCAGGTTCTGTCAATGGTATAATGTTATCCATTTTTCAAAAGCTAAGTTGTTCAAAGCGTGGTATGTATAAACCAAATGGACCAACAGAGGTAAAATAAGAGCTTTTTAAAAGCATCCTCGAAAACATTCTCAGGGGGGGTAGCTCAGGTCCTCAAGCCCCCTAAGTCTACGCCTATGTTATCGCAGCACAAAAATTAACGTCTGTAAAAAAAACAAACGACAATGGGTCCTCTCTGGAGGAGCAAAAAACAAAATCATTCAATTCAAATCTACAACATTAAAAAAATAACCTTTTCCTTACCATAAACAATTATTTTCATGTATTTCAACGATCAAACATGTTTAAACCCACAGTGGTCACAAAGACCTTTATTTCCGTATATTTAAACAAGGAATTTATCATCTATAACCATTCGTATATTTAACAAGGAATTGGCTATCTATAACAAGCAAAGATTGAAACATGTTTGAACACTCAGTGGTCATAAAGACCTTTATTTCCATGATTTATTTTAATAAGAATGTGAGTAAAAGAAGAGTTAAGCATGTTTAAACCTTTTTGCCCTAAAAACTTGTATGCCCATGTGTTTCAACAATTATTATCCCTTTCACCCTGGAAGGGTCATATGGTTCATTGCCAAATAACATAAAACTTCACATTTCCAGGAGGTAAACACGATATAACTTTGCATAAATTTAATATATTTCAACGTAAATTGATCGCTTGAATTAAAATGGTTTGTAAGTGCCTTGCAATTTATGTACGATTTTCCTGCTCTATGAAATAAATCTTGAGATGGGATTCTTTTATCTCCAATGAAATTTAGATGGGATTTTCCTGTTAATTGTAAATAAATCCGGGCGTGAAAGTGAATATGAAACCTGAATATGAATATGAGACTCGAGTGTAGATGGCCGTTATGGTACAGGGTTAAGGCTCGCAATCCCAAAAATCAGTTAAATATACTGAAATGTCTTTGGGTTTCATTTTGGTAAATAACTATTTATAAAGTACAACCGAGCAGGGCTTAACCCTTTCACTCGTGGATGGCCGACATGGCCCATTACCAAATAACGTAAAAAATCCTATTTTCAAGAGATAAAACGAAATTTTCCATGGACCACCAACCAAAATATTTCATTCACTATATGGCTAAATGACGTAAAATATAATATTTTCAGGGGGTAGATGCAGACGAAATTTTCTGTTCACAACATAGATTTTAACATAAGTTTATCGCGCGAATTTAATTGGCTTGCCAGTGCTACACCCTGCAAAATGAAAACTTAGGTGAAATTTACCAGTTAATTATAGAAAAATCTAGGCGTGTAAGGGTTAATGATTAATGACATCCAGACAGGTTCAGCCTTCTTACTAATTACCGTGAACACTAATACCTTGGCTTCGAAATCGGCTTAGAATGCCAGACATATTGCCATTCAAAGCAAAAATTTGAACTTGAAGTGCAGGTGAAGCACGAGGTCTTGGTGCTTAAAAAGAGTAAAATTAATTAATCCGTCTGTCTCAGATTTTTTATTATCATAACTTACTGCCTAACACAAAGCCTCAACATTGAATAGAAGCCAGTGAAATATTTTAGAACTTATATCCAACAAAATGGCATCAATATTTAAGTTTGGCTCTTGCACAACCCCAGGAGATGGTACTTCAGAAGGGGGTAGGAAAAGGGGTCCAGAACACCCACAACTTATTTCATTTACCAGGAAGGGGTACTTCCTAATTTTGAATATTTGAATTTTTAAATTTTAATCTCCAAATTTTCTTGCAAGATCACTTTTTGAGAAAAATTCATGCGACAATTGGTCACAAGATCGGGTGCATTTTCATGCCATGGAGCAAATTTTGAAAGGTTCTGGACAATAAATTCCCAGGAAATTGAATAAATTGATATGACTGCCAAGTATTTGATAACTGGGAGTCGAACAAAAGTTAAAGACATTTGGGGCCAGCAAAAATTAAGCTTAATATTTGAGGGTCAGCATGAAAACGTTGGCATGGAATGGAAACCAATATAACCCTTAATTTTGCAGGCGGCAGCACGTACAAACCGAGATAACTCAAAACACGAACTTACCATTAAAAAATGAAACTAAGAGAAATAGATTCATTTCAAGAAAAACGTACATCGTCGAATTCTCTCACCTCACGGCACCCCCTGAAAAACCCGGATATATTCTATAAGTAAAAACAATCTAACAAGCGTTCGAGGGTGGGGAAGAGAACGAATTAAAGGCATTACGCATTTCATCGTCCACCCCCCCCCCAGAAATATGACACTCAACATTAAGCTATTACTCCTCTCCCCATTCAAATTAGCGTTGAAAACGATTTCTCTCAAAGAAAAAACTCAATAATCATACCTGTATAAACAAGCGAGTCTTTGTATACATCTATGTACGCTCTGTCATATAATTAATTTTGCTTCATTCAATAAAAATGTCATTAAATTTGCCAGAAAATTCAACATTTGCTGCTACATCCTCTCAAAATTGTTTCCATATCTATATTATGTCAGCCTCCCTAGCTATGACTGAATAGTTTTGCACCAAAACCGCCTTACCAACTATCCAGCAACTGATGAAATTTATAACATCAACTGTTATTCATTTCTGATTGCTATCCTCTCCACTTTTGACATTTGACCTATTTTCACCTTTGACCCCTTTTCACTTTTGACCCCTTTCATATTTGACCCCTCTTTACCTCTGACCTCTTTTCGCCTTTTGATGTGTAAGCTCCACCGATTGCATGCAAGTATGTCATCTCAAAAAAGTTAACACCGTCGCCAGCAAACTTTCTTTTGTAAAGCAAATCTTGACCAGAAAGCTGTCATCAATGACTTCGATTTATGACCTGTCACGTTGCAGTCGAAAAATAGTTGCTCGTTTTAGTTCAAGGTGCAATGCTTTCCGTGCAACGCAAGGATTCCGACGAAGAGCGTAAAAGTGAAATTGTCTGCATTCATTCTGCAAGCCATTCACCAATAGATTTCTCATTTGTATATTCTGAGACAATTTCTCTAAATTTTCTACAAAAAGGGAGAGAAAAACAATTATCAACTGGCTGATCATAAAACAAAAAGCCAATTCAAATCAATGAATTCTTGTTTCAATTCAACCTTATCTGCAGAATGCAAAAACTGAATGTATAACAATGAAAAATATGAATCCTACACGACCAAAAAGAAGCATACATATAACATACATAAAGTAAACGAATCTTTAACAACAAGATACGTATTTAAGAGACTGCTGACATTTGATTGTACGATGTAGAAAGCATTTGGGTATCAATAAACCAGGTCAAAAGATCAACTCTGTCATTTCTTCGTCCATTGGGGACCACATTTCTAAATTTGGCCACAAAACATCTTTCGATGACTTTGAAATTCTTATTAAAACTAATCATTCTTTTGACCTTCTTATTCACCTTTTGACCTTTTAACCTTTCAGTACAACGAGACGGGCGTTTCTTTAATTCTCAACAGTCTTCTATTATCCCCATTTTGTCCCCAGGGGACGAAATTTATTTTGATTTACCAAAATGTGAATTTAATATTGTCATTTTGATTTTCTTTTTTCTCATTTCTCGTGATTCTCCCTATTAGGTATTCATCTACATGCAGTTGTGTTTCGGTATAGTTTAAAATGTTATTTCATTCTTCGCTGATGATGACTCAAGACTGCGTGGAAACATTCTGTTATAACATTATGTATTAATTTACTGGTTTTTTCGCTCGCATTTATCAAGTTTGTTAAACAGAATAAGCTCTGATTTTAGATTCCATGACACAACAGTATGCACTTTAGGTCAACAAAAAACGACGTGGAGAAGCGTGGCTAGTTAATTCTTTCACGCCCAGGCTTAATTCTGCTAAACAGGCAAATCCTATGCAAGTTTTGTTTTGCAGGGGGTAGCACATGCAAACCAATTTAATTTATAAGATAAACTTAAACTGAAATATCTTAAATTAATAAAAAGTAAACATGACTTTTTACGTTGTTTTCCAATGCGCTCTGTGGCCCTTTCTGTGGTGCAAGGGTTAACGAAGAAAATCAATATAAAATTACCTTAATACTCTACTTTTGTATTCTTCTATCTGTACAAAGAGAAGAAGAAAATATAAATGAATCAATACAAAATAAATCAATAACATGCATGTACAAAAACATTGTAACACTCGGCCTGAGATCAGGCTAAAAAATGAAAACAAAATCGAGAAAAATTGCTCGTTTGTTTTTGTTTTTTTCACTTTTCGGTTTTTACGCGCAGGGCCTGTTCACAGGCTATAAAACACTTAGAAGAAGCCGGTATTTTGTAACTGGGCCATAAATCAACAAAACCTGACCTGCTAGCGGTGATTTTTTATTTCGATGAGCTGGTGAGTTTAAGTTTTCACTTCCACTTGAGCCACTCTGCTGTGAAATGTCGGATTCTGTCGATCCTCTTCGAGTTAAAACGGGAAAATCTCGACGCTCTTTCCCTTTATCTTTTTTAAACTTTTTCCTCCAGGATCGCGTCCTTTTGAAATCACCATCTCCCAGCTGAAACAAGAAAAATACTGTATCATTAAAATAAAGTTACAATAAACTATCAAGTGTGTTTCCAAGCACCATTAAATTCATTTCGTAAAACGCTATGATTTAGGAGACCCAAGGAGGAAAGTTTACACCAAAGTTGAGACTTCTGGTTTGGGGTTCGAGGCAAATTTGAACTTTCAGAATAAATTTCTCGATACTCGATGCACACGCACTCGATTCAATAATAACAATTTAGGTATGCATTTTTAAGTTGACCACCAAGAACTATTTAAAAAATTGTTTCCAATACATTTGAGTGAAACTCGCAGTGCTAGCCTTGATCAAAGCTGTTACCTTTCCTTTGGACACCCGGTAGGCCTCTGAAAAGATAAAACCAATATACCTTTTTCGGAAATAAAACCTCGAGGCTATTCCTAAAGGACCCAAAAGACATCGAAGTTTAAATGTTTTTGTACTGATGGGAATTCTATCGATGACGAACACGAGTCTAGTCTTGTAACATAATAGAACGACTTTTATTTCCAAAAAGGTCTATGGTGTTCGCAAGATAAAAACGGACGTTGAAGTACTGATCTTAACCTCTTTACGATTGTACACAACCACTACCAAGTATCGCAACAAATCAACTTTGACCCTGATGCCGGGCGATACTTCCAACTAAAATGGAGAGCAACCTTTAAGATAAAGGGAATGTAAAACTATTATTGTTTATTGATGGAATAAAGCACGAACTTACATCCGATTTACCATCAGCGTGAACAGCTCTTTCAGGACATAGTGCAACTAACTTGGAAAATTCTCGATCTAATATCAGTCTTGCCTACAAAAAAGCAAATTGCTGAACATAATTTTTATTCTCAATGAAGACACATAATTCCAATCAACAAGTAAACCTAACAACGCTTGCCAAATTCCTTGGAACAACAGCATGTCACAATTTTATGAACTAATAAAATATACCTTTTCATGACCGTATTGACCAAATTAGTCATACAGAAGAACCCGTCACCAGGAAACTGACCTTGCAACTAAATTTAAAGGCCAGAGTCCCATTGTACGTAGCAATGTTCGTGGGTAGGGAAATAAATACAGTGCAGCACTATCATCGTGGATTTTACTGAATTACTAAATAAATACAGGTTGTCATAGTCCGGCTTTAGGTGGTAATGTTTGTTGGTAGGGAATCAAATACAGGTTGTCAGTCTTACCTGTGAGTTACTACTTGGTATCTGTAAATAATAAGTCAAAATTCCAACGTCAAATGTTTCATCTAATGCAATAACAGATCCGTGAATCCCGGCCTGGTTCAGACACACTGCGTATTCATCTAAGCCGATTGAGCGAATCCATTTGATCACTCGGTCGCTAGTCCATACCATAACGTCTGAAATGAAATCGGTGAAATCGGTAAAATCAGTAAAATTAATAAATATACACATAAATAACTAAACTTAAAAAAATTATAAAAATACAGAAGGAAGGTTAATACAATTATTTCTTATTGATGATTCATTTTGCAAAACGAAATTACCTGCAAATCGCCTAAAGTTGGGTTGAAAAATTGAAAATAGAGGAGCCCTTTTTGAAATAAACTTCAAAACCATTAAATATATATGTATCTCGAATTTTGAGACCATCAAATATAAAATGAAATAAAAAAAAAATCAAATATAAAATGTATCTAGAATTTCAAGACCATCAAATATAAAATGAAATAAAGATTTTGACAATGGCCATAAACGACAAAATCGTGTGACTATTACAGATGAATTTCGGAATTCATTTTGATAAATTTGAGCTGAATTTATATAAAGTGCATCAGTATGTCAAATTTTGAATCAATCACCACAAAGGAAAGTAGATTTACTCAATAATCAAAACATTCAATGTAACTTCGAAGTCAAAATTTTAACAGGATATCCTCTTTCGCAAAATAAAACATGAGCTTTTCCCTATTTCTTTAGCGTCATTGACTTCAACAAGCAATTAAATCTTACTGTATCGTGTGTTGCCATTCATTGACCAGCATTGTCCAAATACTATACTAATTTCAAGGCCCCCTTGCCACCAACAACGAATTTCAGTAACACATTGAAAAGACCAAACTTTGGTTTCGAGGAAACCCTATATCTTGATTATTATTGGGCATATTTCAGTGATTATTCGGTTAATTTTGACAAAACCAAGGTATCAAAATTTAAGTTGAAGTCCCTTTTACTAAATGTTATAAGAAGCAGAAATATTAAAGCTAAAGGTCCTCCACAATAGTTTTCCAAACGTGTAACCTTTTTTCTAGGATACCCGGTACATATAACTGTATTGTAATTTCAAAGATTAAATTGATATAAATACCTCTGTTTTCTTTTTCGGAATCTCTCCGCCGCCTCTCCAAAACCTGAAATTAACGATGCATTCTGATCACAAAAAATGTCAACCTACAGCTAAACCCTTAAAAAATAAACCTGGTATATAGTAGACCAGAATAACATGATTTAGAAGAAAAATACCGGATGACGTGCCCTAAAAGTATTTCAACCTACTGCTAAACAATTAAACACTAAACCCGGTTGGTATAAAGTAAACCATACTAACATGATTTAGAAGACAAATACCGGATGACGTGCCCTAAAAGTATTTCAACCTACTGCTAAACAATTAAACACTAAACCCGGTCGGTATAAAGTAAACCATACTAACATGATTTAGAAGATAAATACCGGATGACGTGCCCTAAAAGTATTTCAACCTACTGCTAAACAATTAAACACTAAACCCGGTCGGTATAAAG